>JAGKQL010000723.1:8492-34506 GCA_018398635.1 Cyprinodon brontotheroides
TGTCTAAAGTGTATTAAAACTGGATACTGCTTCCTTCTTTCCCACAACTCCCACCATCACCAACACCAAGACCTGACTGCTGTTTGCTGATGCATTTGTGAGGGAGTAAGGAGGGAGCAGGGAGGACAGCATCATTGTATACCAGACCCCTGAGGTTATTGTGTTTATATTGAATTAACAAATAATCTTAACAAATAGCGCCTTATTCAGAACAAAAAACATTATATGAATAAATCAATATTTATTAATTCATTGATACATTTCTTTAAGATTCAATTCAATTCAGTTTATTTATATAGCGCCAAATTCACAACACATGTCATCTCAAGGCACTTTACAGTTCAACCAGATCATACAGTCAAATTGATACAAAGTTTTCTATCTAAGGAAAACCAAGTTGATTCGTGACTCATTGACTAGAAGGCAATCCCTCACACTAAAAGCATGCGCACATAGCGACAGTGGAGAGGAAAAACTCTTTTAACAGGAAGAAACCTCCAGGAGAACCAGGCTCAGTGTGGCGGCCATCTACTGAGGCCGACTGGGGTTCAAGGAGAACCGAAGCAGAGATACAAAAGTAGCTTCAGCAAAGGCGGCCCCCTGGCCCAGGAAAATGGCCACAGCCAAAAGTGGCATGGCCCAAGGCAGCCCCCATGCCATAGAGGACCAAGAGAGGCCACTCAAATCTCAGTCACGCCTGTAAACAGGTGGAATCACACTGGAAAACAGGCCGACCTCCAACATCTATAAACAAGTGGGTGTTGATGGAAGCAGCACAGCTGATGCTTTAACCGGACCATCTCGCATCAACAGCCTGATTACCTGAATGGCTTCAAAAGGGTTCGACACACTAAGAACTCTGTCTGGAGAGGGTGTGGCCATGAGTTCCAGTGACATCGAAGTGGCTTGGAGGTCTTCAATTTTTAGAAATTCCATGTTCCATTCCATTCTGTTTAAACCCTTCCGCATCCACAGCTCCTGAGTGATTTACTCTTTCGTGAGAGTTTTAGTTTGAAAAAATCAGTCCATCACCAGAGAAAAGCTTTGTTTTTAAAACTAACAAGCAAATTTTAGAAAAATGGCATTTTGCAATGGAAGTTCACCCTTGAACCAACTCAGGAATCTGCAAAACTCTGAATTTTACAAACCTTCCCCGTCCAATGTTGCCAAATCTGGTCAGTCAAACTCAATGGTGCAATTAGCACAGGTGTGAAAAGTTTACCTGGTTTGGTCAGATAATGCGTTACAACTGTTGCCCGCCTGAGAAGGTCATTTCAAACAGAGACAGTGGGTGGGGTAGGACACCTGTGGTGCTCACAGACAGGCGTGATACAGGCTGCACCACACCACTTATTACTTTTACCAGAGTTGAGTTTCATGCTATCTTAGGCTCCAAAGACAATATAATCTCAGGACTTCAAAAGCCATAGCGCCAAGTTATCATCAAACATAGGGTATCTTGGTAACAACTGTCATAAATTACAGACAGAGAACCAACAAATCAAAGAATCTTGGTAATGAGCTTGCTTTATAAAATGCAAAACACTGCCAGTCCAGTAAGAAAAGGATAGGAAACCCTGCAGCAGCTTGAGTCTGGCGCACGGCTGTAAAGGAAAGCTGCAGGAAACTGAGGTCTGTTTAAGATCTAGTGAAGGAAATGTTTTACTGGAGAAAAACGATTCAACAGATGAAGTGATTAAGTTGAAGCAGATAATAGAGAATCTGCAAAATGAGCATGAGAGCGAACTTGCTCTTCTGCATGATAAACAGATCAGGACAGGCAAAGGCCAACGGGATGCAATCAGACGGGCCGACCAGCTGAAAGTTAATCTGATCTCAGAGAAGAAAAAAGCAGGAGAGAATGAGATCTGTTTGGCCAAGCAGATGGAAGAAATGTCTGTGTTACAAGCTACCCTGCTCCAAACGGAGAAAGATTTTGATGAACAAAAGCAGCAGTGGGAGCAGGAAAAATGCTGTCTTCTCACCAGCAAACAAGATGCAGCCGAGGTAAGAAAAACTGAAAGCTCCAGCTGGAGTCATGAAAGAGGTTACACATGGGGTCGAAGAGGTTTTTTCTGCGCTGTACAATGGAAGGCACGTCAAGAAGAAGAAAGACCATCAAGTTGCGATCAAAAAGGCAAGAAGAGCTGGAGAAAAAACCACAGCTGAGGTGAAAAAATAAGAACCAAAGAGGCAAGAGGACTGCTTATGCAAGCAAACAGAGGAAATATCCACCCTTCAAGCCTGCTCTCATTCAAAACAGAGACAGCTTTAGCAAGGCAGAAACAACAGTGGGAGCTGGAAAAATCCCATCTCATGACCAGCCAACACCAAAGAGATGAGATGGAGCAGCTGCTAAAAAAGCAGCTGGAGTTACAGAAAGCTGAGGCAGAACTGGAGAAAGCTCGCGCTCCATTTGGACGCAACAGAAAATGAAGCAATGCCATGGAAGATGCTGCTAAAAAGCCACTGAACCTAAAATGACTCTACGTGCTGAGAAGGCTAATCACATGAAGTAATGACATCTGTAGTGGAGAAAATCCGGGAAAGCTTTAAATTAAAGTCTGCTTTAGTCAAAATGGAGCAAGATATGGAGAAACAAAAACCTCTGGGACCAGGAAAGACTCGGACTCCTGGAGCAGCAGGAAACTCTCAGAATGAGAAAGCAGCTTTGAAAGATGGTCTACCCAATGAAAGGCAGGAGTGGCAATCAGAGAAGACCTGCGCCTCAAGAGGCCATTTTAGCAGCTAAAAACGCTCCTGAAAGAGTTACAGGAGGAAAATATGTCAACAGAGAGCAAAGAGGATGAACTGAAAATCAGCAAGAAAAGATCAACAACTTACAAGGAAAACCTGATAAGAAAACGTTTGGGAGAAAATGAAAAAATCTTTAAACGCTCTAAAAGCAACGGTGAAACCTCATGAAATCTCCTCCAACCAAAACATCGGTTTCTCCAAGCTCCAACTCACTCTTTTGTTTTGACACCCATCTCTGGGATTATCCCACCTTTTCTAACTTTACACACCACTCTTTTTTTTCTGTAAACATTGCAGAATAATACACACAAACAAAAATGATAAAAAACATAAAAATTTTTTCAAAAAGCAAAAAAACAAACAAATATCAACACATTTAAACAGACACACCTACAAAACACCCACACACACCTCACACACACACACACACACACACACACACACACACACACACACACACACACACACACACACACACACACACACACACACACACACATAACAATCCTGCCATGAGGATCACAGTACTATGTGCTCCTGGTGCTGGTCCCAAGCCCAGATAAAAGGAGAGGGTTATGTGAACACACCTCAGCTGTCAGCTGGCTAGATGAAAAATAGACAAAGCAAAAAACATTCACATCATTAAGTTCTGCCATTTTAGTTTAGGGACCATGCAATGCTGCTAGCTGCTTTCAGAGAAGCTAAACCTGGGATCTGTTTCAAGGAGCAGTTTAAACCTTTGTTGGAATAAGCAGAATCCCCGAAACTGGCGAGCAAATTGTTAAACAGCGTCACGCTGCAGCGCCCTCTGGGGGGCGAAACCTGTGCTATGATTGCCACCTTTGTAGGGAAAGACGCGTGCTAAAGAGATTATACTTGCTGGTACGGGGTAAAGATTACAGCGGGTGTTGTCATGATGCGTGTCATAATAGCGGGTCGAATACGATATTATCCACGTTTTGTTGCAGTATCTCTATATGTTGTGATATTTTTCTCTGTTCTCAAAATTAAAGTAATACATAAAAAAGTGAGCGCTGTATGTGTTCATCAGAAGACATTGATCATTTACTTTTTTTGGCATTCATGTTAGTTGAGATTTGGGTCAGTCAGCGTTTTTAAAGTTGGACTGCCTGAACTACAGAAATGATGCTGCTGCACAGCAAAAAGCTCTACAGCACTACCTGCCAGAGTGGCGGTTACAGTTGCCCATTTTCCCTTTTGTTGTAAGGTAAGAGCATGTTTTGTTTTAAAAATTTATACTAGGAGATGAAAGATGATATTATATCCGGGGCGAAATAAATCACAAAATATCGGCCAAACATTTTTTTTCCACAGCCCTACCCCTTGGGAGCTATAACACATGCTAGTCCCTTCTTGGGAGTCAAAGTGCGTGTTAGAGTGCCTATTGAGAGCAGAAATACATGTTAAAGCACCCTCTCTGGAGCCAGAATGAATGCTAAAATGATCTCTCCCTTTGGAGCTAAAACATGTGCAATAGTGACCTTTGGGAGTCAACAAAGGTCACAATACAATATTGTGATATGGGAGTTTGGGATTTAACCAGTATGCAACACGTGATCGATTCTGCAAAGCTGTCAGTATATAACGAATAAAGATTAAGCAGTTAAACTCCACAAGTTTGAAAAAACCAGAACAATTTTCTCCTAAACCAAAATCCAGCCAAAATGTTCACTACAGTGCCCTCTATGGAGCCAAAATGTGTGCTAATTTGCCCTCTCCTGAGATAAAATTTCAGAGCAATAAAAATGAGTATATGCAGTACTCTCTTCCACCTCTAGGTGTCCCTCTCCTGTCTCTCCTGCTATCTTTTCCAGCTCATGCTCCTGTCAGAGCAGCTGCTCCTCGCCGGGTGTGGTGGCTCTCCCCTGTAATCCAAGCTACTGGGAGGCTGAGGCTGGAGGATTGTTTGAGCTCAGGAGCTCTGAGCTGCAGTGGCCTATGTTGAGCAGGGGTCCACACTAAGTTCAGTATAGATATGGTGATCCTGGGGGAGCCTAGGACCACCAGGTCATCTAAGGAGGGGTGAACCGGCCCAGGTCGGAAACGGAGCAGGTCAAATCCCCCGTACTGCCCAGTAGTGGGATCGCCTCTGTGAATAGATGCTGTGGTTCAGCCTGAGCAACACAGTGAGACCCAGTCTTTTTATACTCATCACTACAATACTGCCACACCCACAGTTACACTTAAAACACAGCTGCTTTATTCATTATTTTAGCTTCTCAGTTCATCAAAAACCTTCAAACAGCAGCTGTGACATTTGTCCAACACCGCCTCCTACTGGAAGACAGCTGATACTACATCAAGCTCTGGTGACCAGCACTTCATTCAGATGATAAAAACATTTCAGTAAAATAATAATCTGTCTCATAAGTGATTGATAGAAGATCATTATTCCTGTGTGGGAAATATGTTCTCTGGTCATTTTCCTTAAGTCATTCTCTAGGATTGATACAGACCCCAGATATCAGCTCTCTGTTTATTCTGTGTATTTTCAACATCAAGTCCAAACCTTTCCAAAGTATAGCTACACCTCAGTGTGACTTTAGTTGAACTCTTTGGATTTGGAGCATTTAAATTGACCAATATATTTTCAAAGTGACCCATGATTTAACTATGACCTTCACTGATTGATGACATATTTAATAGATTCTGTATTTTTAAAATAAATGTACAATTGATATGAGTGAAGACAAGTTTGTTGAATATTTGTGTCCACAACACATATTTTCAGAGAATTTCCCTACTGATGCATTCTTAAAATCTGCCAAATGTTGTTAAAAGTAAAAAGATAGAAATATTTTACATAGATATATGTACATCTGGTGGGTCCTGATCAAGATGATTCATTCAGTAAACAGTTTAAGAAAAGGAACGTCTTCAGTTGTGATTTATCTAAATCTGACAACTCTGTAGACTCATTCAGAATAACTTTTCAGCAGTCAGACACATCTATTTATCATTTGGATCTAAAATATAGAATAGATAGAACATTTCAGAAGTCTAAAATTATTCTAGAAAGTGAAAAGTTTACTTATGTAATCAGGAACTGAAAAGATGAATGAAAAGCACTGGTTCAAGAGAGGATATGGTAAATATCAGCTGTGCTGCTTCCATCAACACCCTTGTTTTATAGATGCTGGAGATGGGCCTGTTTTCCAGTGTAGTCCTGTTTCTCTGACTGTGACTGGCTGGATGTGCTCTCTTCATCCTCTGACATGGGAGCTGGCTTGGAGCTCGTCTGCCTGGCTGTGTGTTTCCTGGGACGGGCCGCCTTTTACAGTTGCTTTTTGTATCTCTGCTTCTGTCTCCTTGAACCCCAGTCGGCCTCAGCAGATGGCCGCTCACACTGAGCCTGGTTCTGCTGGAGGTTTCTTCCTGTTAAAAGGGAGTTTTTCCTCTCCACTGTCACTACAAGCATGTTTAGTGTGAGGGATTGCCTTTGAGTCAATGAGTCGATGCAATCAACTGGTTTTCCTTAGATAGAAAACTTTGAATCAATTTGACTGTATAATCTGGTTGAACTGTAAAGTGCCTTGAGATGACATGTGTTTTGAATTGGCGCTATATAAATAAATTGAATTTAATTAAATCTTTTGGTTTATTCTTTGTAAAACATTATAGCTGAGGACATGGCCGCATGATCACCTTTGGCTGAAGGTTTATTGAAAGAAAGACAGAAATTAGAACTGGTTCTTTTGAAAAGTTTCTGTTATAAATACTTTTTTAGATCCACAGGCTACTGACCTTGTCAATAAATCAGTCAATATGAACTCAGTACTTTTATAAACAGAGAAAGAAACTGTTTTTAAGAATAAAAACAAAATTACTGGAGACAATAATTAACAACTTCCACACAAGCAAGTTGTTTTATAGATGGGAATTTAGAAACAAAGTCAGTTTTTTACGTCACATAGTTTTAATACCTAAAGACATTTCAGAGCAATAAAAATGAGTATATGCAGTACTCTCTTCCACCTCTAGGTGTCCCTCTCCTGTCTCTCCTGCTATCTTTTCCAGCTCATGCTCCTGTCAGAGCAGCTGCTCCTCGCCGGGTGTGGTGGCTCTCCCCTGTAATCCAAGCTACTGGGAGGCTGAGGCTGGAGGATTGTTTGAGCTCAGGAGCTCTGAGCTGCAGTGGCCTATGTTGAGCAGGGGTCCACACTAAGTTCAGTATAGATATGGTGATCCTGGGGGAGCCTAGGACCACCAGGTCATCTAAGGAGGGGTGAACCGGCCCAGGTCGGAAACGGAGCAGGTCAAATCCCCCGTACTGCCCAGTAGTGGGATCGCCTCTGTGAATAGATGCTGTGGTTCAGCCTGAGCAACACAGTGAGACCCAGTCTTTTTATACTCATCACTACAATACTGCCACACCCACAGTTACACTTGAACAAAACACAGCTGCTTTATTCATTATTTTAGCTTCTCAGTTCATCAAAAACCTTCAAACAGCAGCTGTGACATTTGTCCAACACCGCCTCCTACTGGAAGACAGCTGATACTACATCAAGCTCTGGTGACCAGCACTTCATTCAGATGATAAAAACATTTCAGTAAAATAATAATCTGTCTCATAAGTGATTGATAGAAGATCATTATTCCTGTGTGGGAAATATGTTCTCTGGTCATTTTCCTTAAGTCATTCTCTAGGATTGATACAGACCCCAGATATCAGCTCTCTGTTTATTCTGTGTATTTTCAACATCAAGTCCAAACCTTTCCAAAGTATAGCTACACCTCAGTGTGACTTTAGTCAGGGGCTGATCTAGAAAAATATTTATGGGGTGGCAAGAGGGGGGCAGGATTTTTTTGAAGGGTTGGCAACATATGACATTTGTTTACACTGAATTTAATCACAGTTATCACAGTTTGGTGAGAATAGTATGTACAGTAAGTGTTTCATGTGAAACACTTCATATTAGAAATACATCGTACAATATGATCTCACCTAATAGGAGATAGAAGAATAATAACACTACTTCTAGAGGGGCATTATCACAGGAAAGGTATTAAAGTAAGACACAGGTGCTGAGTTACAGATGTGTGAGATTGACTGTCAGAGAGGCAGCTTTGCAGCATTTGCACAAGAAGAAACTATAGAAAGAAAAACTAACCCAGCAGAGATCTATGGACTGAGCTGTACTAAAGTGAGCATTACTACACAGTAGAACTAAATGGTTCAAGGCACCCAAACAAGGTACTGGGCATCCATGTATTGTTTACTCTGAACACACATTCACCCCTTTTGTTTCTCAGTAACTTGACATACAGCAGTTAAGGCAACATGAAAGGGACATTTCATGCATGTAAATATGCTGTAGATAGAGCTGCTGTATCAACAAATCAACAAAAAGGCAGGTACTATATGTTACATCAAAATCTCCACAAATCTGAAAAGAAGCAACATAAAAATACATTTTGCTTCCAGTCTGAAAAAGTACAAAACATTTTGTGAGTAGTTTCATACAGGTCATTTCTGGATAGTTTCATACACTGAAAAAAACAGCTCATAAGATTTACTTAAAAAATATATTGTAAGTATTTGCACTCAAATGATTGAAGTAAAATTTAATGCTGCAATATCAAGTAACACTCACTTGCCAGTATCAAGTGAATTTTACTTTCCATTAAACATAACAGTTGCGAAGATATTAAGTAACATTTACTTTATTACATCCAAGTTGTAAGTTAGATTTATTAAAAAAATTAAGTAAAGTAAACTTGCAGTTTACTCAAAATTTTAAGTCAATGTTATATCCCTGTAGAATTTGCTGTTATGAAGTAATTAAGTAAATATTAATTATTTTCTCTGATTGACATTTACTTTGCTTCATTATGTTACATTACTCACTAATATTAGGTAACCATTGCCATTTTTCTTTTGAGAAATGTTACCAAATAAATTGAAATAAAAGTCTATACATTTTATATACCATCCATCCATCCATTTTCTTACACGCTTGTCCCGAGTGGGGTGCTGGTGCCTATCTCCAGCAGTCAATGGGCAAGAGGCGGGGTACACCCTGGACAGGTTGCCAGTCCATCGCAGGGCAACACACAACCATTCATACACACACTCACACCTAAGGACAATTTAGAGAAGCCAATCAACCTAACAGTCATGTTTTTGGACTGTGGGAGGAAGCCGGAGTACCTGGAGAGAACCCACGCATGCTCAGGGGAGAACCCAGAACCTTCTTGCTGCAAGGCACTAGTGCTACCCACTGCGCCACTGAGCAGCCCACATTTTATATACGTTAAACTATTTTTCATTTTAAACAGTTTAACAAAGTAAATACACTATTGTTTTAAATTGTCCAATCTTTCATGGGCCAGCCAGAAATTTGACAGTCTAACTGGAATTGTACTATTCAAATAGGCAATAAAAAAAGTAAAACCCTCTAAAACTCAGTTTCAAGATTCATTACAGAAATTTACTCATGTAAGATCAAGAATATTTAACCTACACAAACATGCTCAAAATAACCTCTGGGCGAGGATCAGAACTGAAACAGCCATTTAAACTTTGAGCAGTGGAGTATAGATTATGTATGCCTCTATTTAAATGAAAAAAGCATGTACAAATATTGCATTATTATTAAGTGCATTTTGTTGTACTGCATTAGAATTTGTACAGAAAAAAGAGAAGTTTGGTATGACTTGTAAACAACAAATACACAGTATTAAATATACACCAACACAGGTCTGGTAATTAAAACATTTTTATTACTAAAAGAACACCTTGTTTTCCCTTCACTATTTTTTGGCTTATCGCATAAAATCCCCGTGAAACACACTGAGGTTTGTCGTTCTATTGTGACAAAATGTGTACTAATCTGACTCTTCATCTTGCAATAAACATCCCATCATAAACCTTGGGCAAAGTTCTCCACAGACTGGGATGCATTTTAATTTAACTGCAAATCTGCTCACTGTTATGCATTTGGAGATGTGGGCAGTTTACGTAACTTGCTCTACATTTAGGAAAAATCAGTTTGTACGACATTCCTCAGGATGCTGTTCTGAGGTTCAGGGTTTCTTTGTCTCAAACACATTTTGATTTGTTACACAGTTAAGACAAATACTTTGAGATTATATATATATGTCTTTAGTCGCCCCCCTCCCCGTTTATATTTCAGCTATTTCTCATCTGAACTCAATTACTTTTTATAGTTACTGGAAACTGTTGTGAAAGCAACAGTTAATATAGTCACCACTCAAATCAGCAATAAAAATCTTACAAACCTACACACAAAAAGTGCAATTTCAACATTTGAACCAGTCGTCCAGACAAGTTTATTTTGAAGAATGCAATTTCGACAATGAACCAAAATCATTCTAACCATTCTCAATGAACATAAAAATCTCTACTAAATATTTGAACATATTATTTTTTGCCAAATAACATACCTTGTTTGGAAAAAAAATCAAACATTAATGACAATGCAACCTTGCACTAACATTAACTGGAACCCACTTCTAATTCTTGGCATTTGATGCCACATTTGCCTCCTCTAAGATGAAAGCAACTTTAACTTCAAGTTGTTTACTTTTGCTGATAGTTTGAATCCATCCAACTCCAGGAAAAGTTTTTGGAACACTTCAAAAGTGTAGTGCAAAGGGAGAGGGTATGCCAAGTTCAGCGCATATATCAGTCCCATGAGCAGCGAGCAGGCTTTTGCAGTACTGTGGCATGGTGGTAAAATCTCCTGGCCTTCAACAAGGATGGAGACATTAACGGGATCCTCATCAGCACCATGGAGAGCTACAATCTTGATATGTTTGTCAAAGTCACACCAGTTGTCCATTTGTTTCTCAAATAAAAGAGCTGCATAAATCAAAGTAACTTATTTATCATGGAAGAATGAACACAAGAATACCTCTGTTTGTTTGACTACTTTCTTCTTAACTTGAACATTTAAAGGGACATTGTGTAACATCTACTGTTAAAATAGAGTTTCTGCTGTTTTGGTCCGGAGTTCCGTGTCTGATCCTATAACGTCTGGACGCGGAGCAGAATCAGTCCTGCTGTGACACTACAGTGCGCATGCGCCGTGCTACCGCTTCAAAATGCTACATTTTTTGAGTAATGTTTATCCAGTATTTGTAGGTTTATCTTCATACAACTGGTAAATATTTAAATAGTTTAAGAAAATCTAAGTAAAATTTACTCTTCTTCCAAAATTCATGTATTAGGCCTACATTAAAAAAAGGTTTAATTATACTTCAGAAACTCTAGTTCTTACAGAAGCTTAAAAATTCTAATTAGAAATGATTACAAATACTCTAATAGAGTTTACTACACCAAAAAGTCATTTTTATCAGTGTACTATATATACAAAAAAAGAAACAACAACACTGCTTCATATTAAGCAGGATTTACACCAGTATCACATTTTTAACTTTTAACACTTTTGGTTTTATTAAAGGAAATATCAGATTTTCTCACGTGGCAAAACAAAATGTAACAGCTCTGTAAAGGCTCACCAGAGAGAATAACATAAAGTTGACATGACTATAACAGCTGAATGCGGCGATTTCCATGTTACTCAGCAAAACGCTTCACAAATTTATTTAGATCCAATGCCTTTGTGCGTTTTGATTCAATGCTGAGTACAACCAAACTTGATAGTTTATTTTCTGTCATAGTTGACCACAAATATGTCTTTATGAGTCTGAGACGTCAGGCCTAACTAACATCATAGTTGGAGAAAAAACGTTCTGCAACCTGATTTTTATTATCTCAAAATCAGCATTGCAGCTATGCTAGCAACATTGTGCTTTCATTATGATTTAATTTCTCGATAGATAGTTAATCAGTTTTTACCTGTTTCATCCCGTGTCTCCTCTCCCCATGACCCCTGGCTCCCTCACTCTAAAGATGCGTAACAGTCGCCCTGTGCTCGCGCCACAGGGAAACTACAGAGAGCATGAACGATCAAATGTTAGCCTATATGGAGAAAGGGAGAAATCGGGATGGATGGATGGATGGATGGATGGATGGATGGATGGATGGATTAATGGATGGATGGATGGATGGATGGATGGATGCATGGATGGATGGATGGATAGATAGATAGATAGATAGATAGATAGATAGATAGATAGATAGATAGATAGATAGATAGATAGATAGATAGATAGATAGATAGATAGATAGATAGATAGATGATAGATAGATAGATAGATAGATAGATAGATAGATAGATAGATAGATAGATAGATAGATAGATAGATAGATAGATAGATAGATAGATAGATGTTGCAGTATCTATAACAACCCAAACACACAGGATTTCAGAATCATACATCAACAGTTTTTAAGTTCATACACTCACCAGATCTGAACGCCCTGTTAAAAAGCTTCACACCAATGAGTGGAGGTAATGCAGCCTGATGATATTTACACCCCATCAGATACCGTTCCCCCCATGTTAAGCAGGGGAAACGTTATCTGACAGGGTTTATAGGCACGTCAGATGGCGTTCCCCCTCAATGTCATTTAGGTTGAGTTGCAATAAATGCAAAACTCTCTGCAGGTACTTGTCTTTGTTGTCCACTCTATTCAGCTGGCTTTTGAAACACATGGCGAGAAGGTGCATTCAAATCATGGGTCTAAACAAAAGCAATAGAAAAAACATGAATGTTAGAACTCCAATCACAGAGAAAAGCTTGTTCATTAGTTTTGCTTTATTCTTTGTGTTTGACACAATTTCAACCACTGGAAGTCTTCAAACCTCTGTGGTTGAGCAGTCCAGCCTCTCTGCCTTACACACCCATGTAAACATCTTGTTTTTGAGAAGATCACTGGATTGTTTGGCAAACATGATTTTCTAAATGTTTTCTCTTGTAAGAGATGTAGATCATCATCCAAGATCTGTCTCTCAAATCAGCTCCAACAAGCTAAAATTCATTTATTCACGTTCATAAACATTTTAGCCAAGCTCACATTTTCAGCTGGAACATTTTTATCATAATTTTTTTGTAAAAGTCTAAAGAAATATACCAGCAAATCTCATAATATTCCCAACTTAGCACTCCTAGCATCCCCGTTGTTCTCTGAAGCTGCCTTTGCCAGGATAACCTGCATTTAAAGTATCAGCTACATTTCCATAACAGCTGCTCTCATTCAATTATTTTAAGAGCTTAAGTTAGAGAAAGGAAACTTTTGGCTTTAAAACACTTATTTTTTAAACTGCAGTCACTTTCAATCCTCTATCTACTCCCTCAATAATTTCACAGTCAAAAGATTTTGTGTGTGGAAAAGATTTCGTGTTTATGTTCCGAGATCAAACAATCAAACATTTAAGTGGACAAGAGTGAGTGAGGAGAGAAAGACATAGACCCAGTCCCTTTTCTCTCACTGGGTTCTGAGAACACTCCAGTGAGTTCCCTCCACAGTGAAGTACACTCAATGAGGGAAGTGCAATTAATTATTTTCTCCCTAAGAAATGGGACACCACTTGTTGTAAAATTTGTAATATGTAAATAATAAATATAAAGTGTACAGGTAATAAATAGCCTGTACACTTCAGTGATGTTTTCACTACGTGATGCATAAACACGACGTGAGTCACGACCTTCTGCATGGAAACTCTGCCATACTTTTCACCAAACACATGCATAATATTGGACAACAAATATATAACAAAACGTAAAAAGTCCATTTATGAGCCAGCATGGATAAATAAAGGTAGCAAAACCATCTCTAAATTCACAGACAATCATGGAAATATAATTAGCTATGAAAACTTCTTGATGACATATCAGTTTTAATAAAATACAAGGAATATAAATCAAATAGTGCATAGACCCTAACGATTATTAAAATCATTACAATTTACTCCAACTTTGACCACCAAATTGTTTCTCAACGGACTGTATTTTCTTGGCATCAAATACAATAACAAATATGAAACACATTCCAAGTATCCAAATGCCTCCAACCAAGAGGCAAATTCTACTGGAACTCCAGTTTTACTAGAATCGACTGGAGCAAATCATGGTCACTACCTCATAAATACCCCATTAACAATAAAATCCATGAAATTCATTTCAAAATTCTTTATAACACCTATCCTACAAATAATGAAATAGCTAAATAGCTTGAAATAAATTCAAATAGTTCCCTCTGCAATATTATTACATATATATATATATATATATATATATATATATATATATATATATATATATATATATATATATATATATATATATATATATATATATATATATATATATATATATATATATATATATATATATATATATATATTATATTATATATATATAAAAAGCTGCATCTGATTACTTCAATGGTTTCAAAGGCCTCCGCCCACACTAAGAGCTCCCCTGTCTGAGAGGGTGTGGCCAAGAGTTCCGTGACATCATTAGTGGGTTGGAAGGTCTTCAATTTTAGAAATTCCATGTTCCATTCCATTCTGTTTAAACCCTTCCGGTGTCCACAGCTCCTGAGTGATTTACTCTTTCGTGAGTTTTAGTGTGAAGAAAAATCAGTCCCATCACCAGAGAAAGCTTTGTTTTTAAAACTAGCAAGCAAATTTTAGAAAAATGGCATTTACCAATGGAAGTTCACCCTTGAACCAACTCAGGAATCTGCAAAAAACCCTGGAATTTACAAACTCCTCCGTCAATGTTGCCAAATCTGGTCAGTCAAACTCAATGGTGCAATTAGCTGGTGTGAAAGGTTTACCTGGATTTGGTCAGATAATGCCAAACGCTACTGGAAATCCCACTGTTGCCCAGCCTGAGAAAGGTCATAATCAACTGGAAAACACTCCAAGCGGAGCAGTGGGACCCTCCTGGGGTAAATTTCGTATCTCCAATGCTGTGGTGACCCCATCACAGACAGACGTGGTTAGGACAACGGCTGCTGATACAAGCACCACACCACTTATTACTTTACCAGAGTTGGAGTTTCATGCTATCTTAGGCTCCAAAGACAATATCATCTCAGGACTTCAAAGCCATAATGCCAAGCTATCATCAAACATAGGGTATCTTGGTAACAACTGTCATAAATTACAGACAGAGAACCAACAAATCAAAGAGAGAGCGATGCAGCTTGAGAATGAGTTAACCGCTGAAAGGAAAAAGCTGGAAGACGCTGAAAAGTCCTTAAGCTTCAAAGATACAGTGATCTCAGGACTCCAACAACAAAATGCCAGCTTGTCAGGACACACAAAGTATCTTGGTAATGAGCTTTATAAAATGCAAACACTGAATCAGCAAGAAAAGGATAGAACCCAGCAGCTTGAGTCTGAGTTAATAGCTGCAAGGAAAAAGCTGCAGGAAACTGAGGTCTGTTTAAGATCTAGTGAAGGAAATGTTTTACCGGAGAAAAAAGATTCAACAGATGAAGTGATTAAGTTGAAGCAGATAATAGAGAATCTGCAAACGGAGCATGAGAGCGAACTTGCTCTTCTGCATGATAAACAGATCAGGACAGGCAAAGGCCAACGGGATGCAATCAGACGGGCCGACCAGCTGAAAGTTAATCTGATCTCAGAGAAGAAAAAAGCAGGAGAGAATGAGATCTGTTTGGCCAAGCAGATGGAAGAAATGTCTGTGTTACAAGCTACTCTGCTCCAAACGGAGAAAGATTTTGATGAACAAAAGCAGCAGTGGGAGCAGGAAAAACGGCGTCTTCTCACCAACAAACAAGATGCAGCCGAGGTAGAAAAGCTGAAAGCTCAGCTGGAGTCGCAGAAAGTTACACATGGGGTCGAGGTTTCTGCGCTGTACAACGAGCTGATCAAGAGGAAGAAAGACCATCAAGTTGCCATCAAAAAGGCAGAAGAGCTGGAGAAAAACCTGGCTGAAGTGAAAAATAGAGCAAAAGAGGCAGAGGACTGCTTAGCCAAGCAAACAGAGGAAATATCCACCCTTCAAGCTGCTCTCATCCAAACAGAGACAGCTTTAGCAAACCAGAAACAACAGTGGGAGCTGGAAAAATCCCATCTCATGACCAGCCAACACCAAAGAGATGAGGTGGAGCAGCTAAAAAAGCAGCTGGAGTTACAGAAAGCTGAGGCAGAACTGGAGAAAGCCGCGCTCCATTTGATGCAGCAGAAAATGAAGCAATGCCATGAAGATGCTGCTAAAAAAGCCACTGAACTACAAATGACTCTGCGTGCTGAGAAGGCTAATCACATCGAAACAATGACATCCGTAGTAGAGAAAATCCGGGAAAGCTTTAAATTAAAGTCTGCTTTAGTCAAAATGGAGCAAGATATGGAGAAACAAAAAAACCTCTGGGACCAGGAAAGACTCAGACTCCTGGAGCAGCAGGAAACTCTCAGGAATGAGAAAGCAGCTATGAAAGATGGTCTACTCAATGAAAGGCAGGAGTGGCAATCAGAGAAGACCTGCCTTCAGGAGGCCATTTTAGCAGCCAAAAACGCTCTGAAAGAGTTACAGGAGGAGAATATGTCAACAGAGAGCAAAGAGGATGAACTGAAAAATCAGCAAGAAAAGATCAACAACTTACAAGGAAAACCTGATAAGAAAACGTTTGGGAGAAAAATGAAAAATCTCTTTAAACGCTCTAAAAAGCAACGGTGAAACCTCATGAAACCTCCTCCAACCAAACCATCGGTTTCTCCAAGCTCCAACTCGCTCTTTGTTTTGACACCCATCTCTGGGATTATCCCACCTTTTCTAACTTTACCACCACTCTTTTCACTTTTTCTGTAAACATTGCAGAATAATACAAACAAACAAAAAATGATAAAAAAAAACATAAAAATTCTTTCAAAAAAGCACAAAAAAACAAACAAATATCAACACATTTAAACAGACACACCTACACACACACACACACACACACACACACACACACACACACACACACACACACACACACACACACACACACACACACACACACACACACACACACACACACACACACACACACACATAACAATCCTGCCATGAGGATCACAGTACTATGTGCTCCTGGTGCTGGTCCCAAGCCCAGATAAAAGGAGAGGGTTATGTGAACACACCTCAGCTATCAGCTAGCTAGATAGAAAAATAGACAAAGCAAAAACATTTACATCTCATTAAGTTCTGCCATTTTTAGTTTAGGGACCATGCAACGCTGCTAGCTGCTTTCAGAGAAGCTAAACCTGGGATCTGTTTCAAGGAGCAGTTTAAACCTTTGTTGGAATAAACAGAATCCCAAAACTGTGGGCAAATTGTTAAACAACGTCTGCTACAGCGCCCTCTAGGGGGCAAAAAACCTGTGCTATAGTGCCATCTTTGTAGGGAAGACACGTGCTAAAGTGCCCCCTTGGTAGGGGTTAGTATTGGCATGGGTGTTGTGATACGATACGTGTCACGATACGATATTATCACGACATTGCAGTATCTCTATATGTTGTGATATTTTTCTCTGTTCTCAAAATTAAAGTAATACATAAAAAAGTGAGCGCTGTATGTGTTCATCAGAAGACATTGATCATTTACTTTTTTTGGTATTCATGTTAGTTGAGATTTGGGTCAGTCAGCGTTTTAAAGTTGGACTGCCTGAACTACAGAAATGATGCTGCGCTGCACAGCAAAAAAGCTCCGCAGCACTACCTGCCAGAGTGGCAGTGCACAGTTTGCCCATTTTCCCTCTTTGTTTTAGGTAAAACATTTCTTATTTAAAAAAAATCAATACTAGGAGCTGAAAGATCGATATTATATCGGGCAGAAATAAATCACAAAATATCGCCCAAACATTTTTCCCACAGCCCTACCCCTTGGGAGCTAAAACACATGCTAGTGCCTTCTTGGGAGTCAAAGTGTGGGTTAGAGTGCCTATTGAGAGCAGAAATGAATGTTAAAGCACCCTCTGTGGAGCCAAAATGAATGCTAAAATGATCTCTCCATTTGGATCTAAAACATGTGCAATAGTGCCCTTTGGGAGTCAACAAAGGTCACAATACAATATTGTGATATGGGGGTTTGGGATTTAACCAGTATGCAACACGTGATCGATTCTGCAAAGCTGTCAGTATATAACGAATAAAGATTAAGCAGTTAAACTCCACAAGTTTGAAAAAACCAGAACAATGTACTTTTTTAATGGAAAGATGGTGTTTAGATCATTGTTACTCTACTAAATCAAAGAGTAACTAACCCTTCTGAACTGTGGTGAAAGAGTTTATCAATACCTACATTAACAAACATTTTTCTTTAACTTACTTGTATTATATTTGGTTTTATATTCTGGCACTAGCACGGACTGCACTCTCAGTTATGTGTCCCATTTCTGTATTTAACACACACATAAGGCGCACCGGACTATAGGGCGAATTTTTTTATATACAGGTACATGTCCTCTACTACCTTTAAAATACACTCTATAGCGTATTTAAAAATACAAGCGGGGGCAAAACTGAGTATGATTTGTGCTTTATTCATGTATTTATTACAAAGTATTAATCAAACCTGGCAGCTGGTGAGACAGACACATCACAGATGACACAGCTGTGATCACTCCTAAATTAACTTAAAATCCTGAAACCTGCCCGGCCCGGAATATGTTAAAACTTTTATTGACCGGTATCCTGGTGCCTGCAGTTTAAATTGTTTAGATGAAAAACACCTGACAACAGCCGCCCGATTTGAGGCAGCGATGAAAGGATTTTCTCCCTGTCGGTGCGTGCCGCTGGTATGTGGGGGTCTGAGCGCCTCCGACAAAAATAGATAATCTGGATGAACTGACTGCAATTATGCAAGTTTTTCGAAGGTGGCCTTTCTCACTTAAAAACATATTAAAACTACTTTATTCCCACTGATCACAGCAAATATAGCTGCAAGATTGTATTTATTTAGATGTATTAAAAACAGCTGCCAGCACGCCCAGATAGAGGAGGAGAGGGATGCATACTGCGCGGCTGTTGAGGATAAGTTTTCAGGTGGCTTTCTCACTTAAAAACATATTAAAACTACTTTATTCCCACTGATCACAGCAAATATAGCTGCAAGATTTAGATTATTTAGATGAAAAAACACCTGCCAGCCGCTTTCAGTGAAGAGGAGAGGATCTGAGACCAGAGGCAGCTGTTGAATTAAGTTTTCAGGTAGAAAAATACAGCGGGAGCAAAACTGAGTATGTTATGTGCTTTATTCATGTATTTATTACAAAAGTATTAATCAAACCATCAAAGTCATCATCCTCTGTTATCCTCGGCATTCCTCTGAATAAAACAGCAGCAGCTAAATCAGACATGCCAGTTTCCCCTTCTTCGCTGTCAGAGTCACTTTCCGTGCAGCGCCAGCTCCTCAGAAATAATGCCTGCTTTTTGTGAAAGCTTGAAGAACAGAGCCAGCAGACACAGTCCATCTACAATGCATATCGCCAAGCGGTGGCATAGCTTGCGGCGCTGCCTTCCATTTATCATGAAACTGTGAGTCTCAGTCATGTCATTCCATCGGCTCCCACGCGCCATTTCGCCCCAGCCTTACTGGTGAGCGGCCGCTCCACCGATGTAAGCGGCGGTGGAAGTTCTTGTCAGACCCGGGATAACTTGGCCTGAGCACAGCGTTCATTTGATTCATCTTTTTTCACATCGGCTGTGAAATGGGCAAATGCCTAACAGCGATGGTGATGCGTGGAAAAAAGCACCTGCAGTCTCCTCACATACACCTGCCTTTCATCATCTCCTCATTCATCCAGCCTTTTTCATTTCGCGTTAGCTATCATCAAGCGCTGTGTCTCGCTGTCAGCTCCAGATCTGCTTCTCTGATTGGTTGATGCGGCGCGTCCAGCAGCAAAACTTCAATTTTACACCATCTGAGCAGCAGCAGCGCTGGCGTTAGCGGTGCGATGTAAACGCTCGGCGTGCTGCACCAAAGCGGCGCTGCGGGACCCTTTGCTGCACCACTATATCGCGGCGTAAAACCATTGACTTTGCATGTAAAACAGCTGCTTCTGCTGCACCTGCTGGGTCCGGTTCACACCGATGTCGAAGCGGTTGAACAGCGAGCACTGGCGGTTAATTTGTTCCCCATGTTTTTCCACATCAGCTGTGAGATGGGCACGCATGGAGTTACATATTAACAGCGATGGTGAGGGGTGGAAAAAAAACACCTGGTCTCCTTACATTCAGCCACTCTTTCATCTTTCTCTCTCAATGAGGTGGTCTCAAAAGTCGCTTGATTACAACACTAAATCGAACCATACTAACTCTTCCGCACTTTGGTGAGGGAAGTTTATCAATACCTACATTAACAAACATTTTTCTTTAACTTACTTGTATTATATTTGGTTTTATATTCTGGCACTTGCAGTTTTTCTCCTAAACCAAAATCCAGCCAAAATGTTCACTACAGTGCCCTCTATGAAGCCAAAATGTGTGCTAATTTGCCCTCTCCTGAGATAAATCGTAGACCAAAGTGCCCTCTATGTTGGGGCTCAAAATTACACAGTATTGTTTCAATTGCTTTTTGTTTAGTCACTCGCATTATGAGAATCTTATATTTCTACATGTTTAATTATAGCACAATAACATATCCAGGTTTGGTTAGCGATCAATTATAAATGGTTATGTAAAATAAAATTTAAATCCCTTTAGGGTCCCACCATGGGGAAATTCACTCTCTGCTTTTAACCCATCCCCTTATGTTTTGTGTTATGAAAAAATTCCGGTCATAGTCATAATAAAACTTCTGAAAGTACTTTAAATATGAAATTCTTATATACTGTTCAATAAATGATAAGTGTTTTTAATTAAGAGTAATTTTCATTTGAATGTGCTTTACTGGAGAGGCATTCATGTTTGTCAAAGAACACTACTGCCAAGTACCCGGTTTGTGACATCATGGTGCGGTATTGGTCTGTAACAACGCGCTATTATTCAAGTCATCTTGAAAACATTCTTCTACCAAATGTTGGCTACATATTACGTGTTTTCAGAGTGGAGCGCACGGCAGACCGGTTTTCAGTGAGGGTGTGCAAGTTTAAATGATGCACATTGTTCTCACTGCACGCTCAGTTTGGTGGAACCTAATTTACACCATAGATGTTGAGCAACAGATCACCAAATGCTAAGATTGTCTGAAAACTCTCTGGACTCAAAGTAACGCATCCAACCTCCACCACCTGCAGCACAGCCAGGCTGTTGAGTTCAAAGATGTGCAAAAGGCTCCATTACCTTTGCACTGTGAAGTTAGGAAGCTGAGGCATTTCTTGCAAGAAATAAGGTTTAAATTTATCTAATGTCCTCAGACGGAGAGATAGAGCTCTCTGACTGCGGCAAGCTCAGTACATATATTTATACCTTACAAAATCACACACTCACACTCCCCCCAGGAGAACCAACCCACCCCGGTATAAAGAGCTTTCTGACTCTTCAACATTTGATTATTCCCAAGAAAAAACACTTCAATTCATCAAGGGCATAAATTTTAGCCAGATAAACACTCAGAACAGGTCTGCCGTTCACGGCATGAAGGAGGCATTTGATCTCATTCTGGCCGCTCACACAGAGCCTGGTTCTGCTGGAAGGTTTCTTCCTGTTAAAGGGGAGTTTTTCCTCTCCACTGTTGCTACAAGCATGCTTAGTGTGAGGGATTGCATTCAAGTCAATGAGTCAATGCAATCAACTGGTTTTCCTTAGAAAGAAAACTGTGAATCGTTGGTGAACTGTAAAGGGCCTTGAGATGACATGTGTGTTGTGAATTGGCGCTATATAAATAAACTGAATTTAATCTCTCATGACCCTCCCTTCACTCTTCTCTATAGTAGGGAGGCAACTGCTTTCTGTCGTCCCCAATCTTAACTCCATAACTTAACTCCAGCATACAGACTGGTACAAGACTTCTAAACAATCACCTCTATTTAGGCAGAGGAAAAGCACACTCAAAAAAACATTATCTCACAAATAGGCCATGGAAAAATATGCTTCCACAGCGCAAAAACGTTTGCAAGAGAGGAAAAAATGTTCTCCTGTTCAATGAAACATTGTTGAATGTTTAAAACTGAATGAATACAAGAACTTAATATTTAATTGAAAGTAATATGTAATATGATTTGGTGAATAAATAAATAAATAGATCAGTTGCATTTCCTGCACATGCCCTTATATTTGATAGAGGAGTGGAGCATTTATCGTGTATTTATGGTTATCAATGTAATACTGCCTAATTTATTGTGATATTGGTTGGAGGTCATATCGCCCAGCCTACTTCGTGTAGACAACACCAACTGATTTTTATGAAAATGCTCAGTAACATGAATAAAAGCTCTTAGATGAAACTTTGATGTAATGTTGAGGCTGTTTCAATCAGGGAATAAACTACACAGCAACTATCTGGGCATAGAAGGACCTAATGTACCTAAGGTCATAACGATGTCTCACATCCAAACATTTGATAGCAAATAAATCAGAAAAAAAAATTCAGAGTAAGATGTCACCTGAAAACTATCTCAGAAAATTTGACTCCTCTCTTCTTCCAGAAAGCCAAATTCCTTTGGTTATTAGGAAGGTTCTTATTTTCACAAAAAATCTCACAGTTTTCTGAGATTCAATTCAATTTAGTTTATTTATATAGCGCCAATTCACAACACGTCATCTCAAAGCACTTTACAGTTCAACCAGATCATACAGTCAGATTGATTCAAAGTTTTCTATCTAAGGAAAACCAGTTGATTGCATCGACTCATTGACTCAAATGCAAATGTATTGAGTTCTTTGCTGTAAGTTCTATTTGTAACTTTTTCTTTATTTCTTACAGTCTTTGGTGACCCTGTAAGCCTTCTTTCCCTGTTTGCTATTTGCTTTGCCATCAACATCATTCTATTCTGCTCTTTAGCAATAAAAAAGCTTTAATAATAATTTACATAAAAACATTACAAGTGGAACAAAAGTAAGAATTTTCTCCAACTGCATTTGTGATTTTCTA
This sequence comes from Cyprinodon brontotheroides, assembly GCA_018398635.1. Lineage (NCBI taxonomy): Eukaryota > Metazoa > Chordata > Actinopteri > Cyprinodontiformes > Cyprinodontidae > Cyprinodon > Cyprinodon brontotheroides. The sequence continues at coordinate 31,194 of JAGKQL010000723.1, forward strand.
TTCTGATGATGGGCAGCAGGGGTATCAATGGCTTACTTATTGAAAATTCAATCTTTTTACTCTTTTTGAAAAACATCTCCTCCCCCCAAAAGAAAGGTTACAAAAGAATGTTGATTTTCACCAGCCTTATGTTATTGTAGTAGGGCTGGGCGATAATTCAACAACGATGTATATCGATCGATAGGCGTGTGGCGCAATAGAAAAAAAGAGGGTCGATAAAAGTTCGATAAAGAAACGCAGTTATCCTTCCTTCTCATCAGGGGCGGATCTAGAAAAATATTTATGGGGTGGCGAGAGGGGGGCAGGAATTTTTTGAAGGGTGGCAACAAATGGCATTTGTTTACACTGAATTTAATCACAGTTATCACAGTTTGGTGAGAATAGTATGTACAGTAAGTGTTTCATGTGAAACAGTTCATATTAGAAATACATCGTACAATGTGATCTCACTTAATAGGAGATAGAAGAATGATAACAATACTTCTAGAGGGGCCTTATGACAGGAAAGGTATTAAAGTAAGAGAGTCAGAGAGGCAGCTTTGCAGCATTTGCACAAGAAGAAACTATAGAAAGAAAAACTTACTCATTAGAGATCTATGGACTGAGCTGTACTAAAGTGAGCATTACTACACAGTAGAAATAAATGGGTCAAGGCACCCAAACAAGGTACCAGACATCCATGTATTGTTTACTCTGATGGGGCGACAGTGGCGTTGGATGTAGGAGTTTGCCCTGAAATCGAGAAGGATGGGACCGGTTCAAGCCCGGCTCCGACTTTCATTGTCGTTGTGTCCTTGGGCAAGACACTTCACCTGCATTGTCTACTGATGGTGGTCAGAGGGCCTGGTGGCACCAGTGTACGGCAGCCCTGCTTCTGTCAGTGAGCCCCAGGGCAGCTGTGGCTAATGTGCGCTTGCCACCATCAGTGTGTGAGTGTACAAACAATACATACAAAAAAAAAGAAACAACAACACTGCTTCAAATTAAGCAGGATTTACACCAGTATCACATTTTAACTTTACTTTTAACACTTTTGGTTTTATTAAAGGAAATATCAGATTTTCTTAGGTGCCAAAACAAAATGTAAAATCTCTGTAAAGGCTCACCAGAGAGCATCACATAAAATTACCATGACTATAACAGCTGAATGCGGTGATTTCCATGTTGCTCAGTAAAACGCTTCACAAATGTATTCAGATCCAATGCCTTTGTGCGTTTTGATTTGAGTTCAGCCAAACCTGATAGTCTCTTTTCTGTCATAGTTGACCGAAAATCTTTATGAGCCTGAAACGTCAGGCCTTACTAACATCTTTAGAGAAATAACGTTCTGCAACCTGATTTTTATCATCTGTAAATCAGCATTGCAGCTATGCTAGCAACATTGTGCTTTCATTATGATTTAATTTCTCGATAGATAGTCAATCGGTTTTTACCTGTTTTCATCCCGTGGCTCCTCTTCCCATGGCCCCTGGCTCCCTCGCTTTGCCCATTCGGTTTTCAAAACTAATCAATCTCAGTCACTTTCGCGTCTTGTGCTGCATTCACTGCAGTCCGACATTGGAAATTAGCGGTTTCGTAATTCTCAAATTATCCATAATTTATAAGCCTGCTGCCACCCTACACGCCAACTGGGGTGGCAGCAGGGGTGGCAAATGTCATTTAGGTTGGCATTTGCCAACCTAAATGACATTTGCCTGGTAACACAACCAACTTGTTTTATCATCTCAGCAGCTCACACCCGCAGGAGTACGAGCTGTGTAGGCCCGGGCGCGCCTCTGCATCGTCCTCCGAGGAATCTTCTGGAATTTCTGCCAAAACAAAGCAGGCGACGCAAGCTAAATTGGGCTTCCTGGTTTGTGATAAATACGACAAAGCGTCCAGCTCCCCTTCTGAACGGATTTTCAGTTCTGGAGGGAATGTTGTGACGTGCACCAGGGCTGCCTTAAAACCTCATAAAGTGAACCAACTTGTATTCCTTGATAACAATTTGAGTTTAATAACATGTGAAAGCCAGCCCTACTTTTTGTTTGTATTTATATAAATATATATATATATATATACTTATATATATAGTCAGTTCTGGACAGTTTCCCACGTAGTTCTTCTAACAATTGAGAGAAAAATGCTGAGGGGCCAGCAACTTCAAAGTAATAACTCAGGTTAAAGCAGGAAACTAAGCTGAACCATAACGAGGTGCCAGCAGCACCTCTAGAAGAATAGGGGTGAGAAAAAATACCCCATAGAAATGCTAGGCTAAAGGGTGAGTTGATTTTTGTTTGGGTTTTTGTTCTTGTTGAGTGGAGTTTGTTTACATGGTAGCCTAGTCCTACAATCTTTTAATTACCACAAGCTGGTGGTGTACTATTCCCACCCAAATAGGGTATTCTATTTATTTATTTCTTATATTTATTTTGGTCACTTTTCTGGTCACTTTAGTTTTATTCTTTGTCAGTATTTAATAACATAACTCAGGTCTCTTAGTTAAGTTATTTTTCTTTAAAACAATTCTGTTATGGTTAAAAAGTTGGTTAAATAAAGATTTAATTGGAAGTCTCTGTGTTTGTGTTCTTTATTAAAATTAAATCATTTTAGCAATATCATAAAATGTCCAGGCAGAGCTGCACATAAAATATGGTTTCAAATCTTTTCAATAATTAACAATATCGATCAATATGCATTTCTTTTTATCGATAAGCTTTTTTTCTATATCTTCCAGCCCTATATTGTAGCCAGGACTAAGAACCTACGAACAGAGGTGGTTATGTTGTGGTAAAATGATTGTTGCTGAATACTTAAAAACATGCTAAAGTAAAACATGTTTAAAATACGTGACACATAAAAGACAGCTGTTTGAATATCAATTGCACAGTGCAAGTTTAATAAAATGGGTAATAATAGGATTAATCACAGTTATCACAGTTTGGTGAGAATAGTATGTGTTTCTCTATGTGAAACTTCATATATTAGAAATACATCGCATAATATGATCTCACCTAATAGGAGATAGAAGAATGATAACAATACTTCTAGAGGGGCATTATCACAGGAAAGTTATTAAGGTAAGACACAGGTGCTGAGTCGCAGATGTGTGAGATTGACTGTCAGAGAGGCAGCTTTGCAGTATTTGCACAAGAAGAAACTATAGAAAGAAAAAGTTACCAATCAGAGATCTATGGACTGAGCTGTACTAAAGTGACCATTACTAAACAGTAGAAATAAATGGTTCAAGGCACCCAAACAAGGTACCAGACCCCATTTGTTCCTCGGTAACTTGACATACAGCAGTTAAGGCAACATGAAAGGGACATTTCAT
>JAGKQL010000724.1:12365-30478 GCA_018398635.1 Cyprinodon brontotheroides
TGGCGCTTGAGGTCTGATTATACAAAACCGTGAGCAGTTATCAACATGCCGCTCTTCAGTTTTATGCAGACGAAGCATGTTGATCTACAAACTGAGCTTTAAACTGTTTTTCTAACGCGAATGTACATGCCCACACAGTGAAGCTGTTTTTTATGCGCTTTTTTTACCTCTCCCCATTCATTTCCTATGGGATTTTTTTGCGACGTTTTCGCTAAATAATTCGCAAACCTTCGGACTAATGAGAAAGTTTTATACAAGCACACATCACCCCATTGGTCCCGACGCTGCGGTGCTAACTTTGGGTCCGATCCGCCAAAACCGTATGGGACTAGTTAGGTGTCAAGTTTTGGGGTGGCGAGGAGAACTATAAGCTATAATAATGCAGAATAAATATGTGCATAGTATTAGGTGGGCCATGCCTTCGCATGTGGCCCCCCTAATAATAATAATACGCTGAAGATAGTAGTAGGTGGGGCCTGCCGGCATGTGGCCCCCTAATAACAATAATACGCTGAATAAATATGTGCAAGAGAGGGTAGTAGGTGGGCCATGCCTTCGGCATGTGGCCCCCTAATAATAATAATAAATAAATGCAACAGTAATAGGTGGGCCATGCCCGCATGTGGCCCCCTAATAAGCTATAATAATAATACGCGCGAATAAATATGTGCATAGTAGTAGGTGGGGCCATTTGCCTTCTCGCATGTGGCCCCCCTAATTATTCTGTGTGGACACTTTTTGTTATGATGCATGCCACCTTATTAGCACAAGGAGACATCAAATCGATAAAGAATACAACATGGGCGCTTCAAGGAAAGAAGATGTAAACAATAGCTTCTTTTTTATAGATTTTCTCATTGGACCTACTTTGGGTAGCAAATGATTAGCCAAAGCAGGAACAAAATGTAAAAGAGAAAATCTGTAGAAATATTTTACCTACTTTGAGTGACTAGTTTACAGGGGAGCATGATTGTTTTACAGTCGGACGGTTTTGGATGTGATTCAAGCCTCCTCCTGCTGAATCTCTATGCACCCCTGAGCAAGACACCGAACTGAAACTTGCTTATCTGTTTTTGTATTGGTGTACAAATGACTAATTGGGTATCTGACACAATGTGTGCTGGGAATGGTCTTCAAGACTAAAAACTTGCCCGTTTACTTTATAACATTTACCATAAGCTCTCTGATCTGAATTAATGTTTTTGAAGAATCACCTCCTGCTACAGTTGTCTATTTTTGCACAAATGTTGGAATATTCAATTCATTTAGTGATATACTTATATTTTTTATTATCTGTGGTCTTTATGCTTTGATATGTCCTGTACAGAACTAGATAAACTCAATTGAATTTTTTCTTTGAGATTGATAAAGTATTTTTTTATCCATTCATTGATCTTTCCCTCAGGGTGTAGTCTACTCATTTTTTGTTGCCAGCAGTTCAGGCATTTTGAGATATTTTGAGGGGATTGCAGATTTATCTCGTTGTACAATGTGTGCATTTAATGAACTGTTAGATCTAAGAATGTAAGAAATGTAAGACTTGTACTAATTTTGTGTCTATCTATCTATCTATCTATCTATCTATCTATCTATCTATCTATCTACTCTATCTATCTATCTATCTATCTATCTCCATCTATCTATCTATCTATCTATCTATCTATCTATCTATCTATCTATCTATCTATCTATCTATCTATCAATCTGTCACAAAAAGGTATTATGAAATATTTATATAAATTTTGGATTTTCCTTACCTCCTTGGATTGATACTTTATGATTGAATGTGATGCAGTGAAAATCCATACATTAACTAAAATGTTTATTTAATGTGAAGCAGGATTAGTGTTTCCTTATATTTAGGGGTATTGCAGCAACTTATTAGAGTAACTTATTTATGTGTAAATAAGTTAAAAATGTAAATAAAGATGCATCATTTTACTTTTTACTTGAATAACAACATGGATAACCACTACTTTGTCTTGATCTTCCACAAGTACAAAAACAATCACATTTGTGATTGTAAAATTAGGTTTAATAACAAAATCAAGCAGTTTTATAAACATGTTTAATTTGAATTCTTTACAAGCCATACTGAAACCAAAAGTGAAATTAATGAATCTCATTATTAATCAGATGATTTGCTTTGTTTATGAGATGACCACATAGCTCTTTCTGTTGATAGCATTATTTAGTCTGTGCTCATAGCAAACATCGTATACAGAGCCTTGCATAAGCATTCGGCCCCCTTGATCTTTGTTTCAGGCTTCAAACATAAAGATAAATTTGTAATTGTTTGTTAAGAATCCACAAGAAGTGAGTCGCAATCATGAAGTGGAACAAAATTTATTGGATATTTTAAACTTTTTTAACAAATAAAAATCTAAAGAGAGGGGCGTGCACAATTAATCGGCCCCTTTACTTTCAGTGCAGCAAGCTCTCTCCAGAAGTTCAGTGAGGGTCACTGAATGATCCAATGTCGATCTAAATGTCTGATGATGATAAATAGAATCCACCTGTGTGTAATCAAGGCTCCGTATAAATGCACCTGCTCTTTTATTTAGATTTGGATACAAACAGATTTTCTAAGCTTTAAACATCCCAAGGAAAAATGTGCAAGCGATAATATTGAAATGGAAGGAGCATCAGACCACTGAGAATCTACAAAGATCTGCCGTCCTGCTAAACTTTCAGCTACAACAAAGAGAAGACTGATTAGAGATGCAGCCAAGAGGCCCATGATCACTCTGGATGAACTGCACAGATCTACAGCCGAGATGGGAAACTCTGTCCACTGGACAACAATCGTTGTGAACTGCACAAATCTGGCCTTGATGGAAGAAATGCATTTCTTAAAGATATCCATAAAAGTCTGGTTTAAAGTTTGCCACAAGCCACCTGGCAGACACAGCAAACATGTGGAAGAAGGTGCTCTGGTCGGATGAAACCAAAATTAAACACTTGGCAAAAATGCAAAAAGTTATGTTTGGCGTAAAAGCAACACGGCTCATCACCCTGAACACACCACCCCACCAACACGGTGGTGGCAGCATCATGATTAGTTCCTGCTTTTCTTTAGCAAGGGCAGGGGCGATGGTTGAAAGTGATGGGGAAATGGATGAAGCCAAATGCAGGAATATTCTGGAAGAAAACCAGTTGAAATCTTTAAATGACCTGCAACTGGGCCGGAGATTTATTTTCCAACAAAACAGTGATACAAAACATAAAGCAAAATCTACAATAGAATGGTTCACAAATAAACATATTGAGGTGTTTGAATGGGGAAAAAAAGTCAAAGTCTAGACCTGAATCCAATCGAGAGTCTTTGGAAAGAACTGAAAACTGCTGTTGACAAACTGTCCATCTGACCTCACTGAGCTCGAGTTGTTTTGCAGGAAGAATGGGCAAAAATTTCAGTCTCTCAATGTGCAAAACTGATTCCCGACTGGTAGCTACAAAGTGTTAACTCAATAATGTTGCAATCCCAGTTTTTCTGTTTTTTATTTGTTAAAAAAAGTAAAAAAAAAAATAAATGTGGCAAGAGGACGAAGAGTTCAAGGAGGCTGAATACTTTCGCAAGGCACTATAACTAGGGTTGACAGGAGAAGGACATGCAACAGATGAAAAAGAAAGCAAAATTAAGTTCCCTGGATGCATTTGTTTAGAAATTATAACCATTTTAGAAGAACATTTGGATGAGCTCATTTCTGGATGTAATCTTTTGGAGTAATTCAGTGTCAGCCTCCGTTGGATGTTCAACCGGCTGAGTTTATTTGAATTCTGGCCTCCTGAACCCTCAGTGTTTACAGATTTGTTTCTCATCACATCCAAGCACTCTGATCTCTCCTTTGATACAATTACTGAAATATTTATTAGGGTTACATGTTGAGGACTTCCTCTTCTGAAGAGTTTCACCTCTGACCTGAGCTGTTTCTTAGTGAAGTTTTGTGAAACTCCTCATAACAAGAGAGGTTTGTGTGGGAAGTGTGATTAGCTCTGCCTTTCTTCAGAACAAACACATAGACTAAAGAAAAGAGTTATTCATCCAACAGGCTTTTGTTGAAGAGTTGTAGCACTTGTTCTTCGCAAACATTTTAAAAAGTTTGATTGAAAGGCTGCAGGACCCGACATGCAAGGTTAGGCAAATCCTGACTTGTCTTTCAGGGATACGTTCCCTTATTTAGACTAGCAAGCATCTTTATGTTTTTTTATTGGACTGCATCTGTTGGCACACTGAACTGTTTGGGCATAACATGCATAGCCACAAACCGCAACAGTAAAGTAAACAGCAAGGCACAGATCAGCTCTTGCAAGAGACAAATAGAAAACAGTCTGACGCTGGCACTGACATTATAAATACAGAAATGCAGACATAAGTGATAAATATTTTAGGGAATTCAATTTCTAAATGTTACTTGTAGGAATCCTGTTTACAATTTTAGGGTACAGCTTTTTTTTCAGCAGCAAGTACTTTTCTGTATAATTAATAAACAAAACAGTGTTTTGACAGTGTCCATAGAGTCCAATAGAACCAAAGAATTTGAGGTTTGGTTACATCAGTTGAATTACACATGACCTATCGCTCCCTCAGAGTGGACCTGAGTTAAAATGAGAGGATGATCAACGATGGGGAGTCGTGGAAGGCTCAAAGCTAATGCTTCCCAGGGGAGCTCAGAAATTCCCCTGGTTTTCCCAGGCAGGGACTCAATTTGCACTCTGTGTTGCTTTATCTTCACATACTGTACAGAACAGGCAACCATATCGGTTTTAACAGACTTCTACTCTAATATATGGGCTTTATGCCCTAAACATAATCAAAAATGTTGGTCATTACATTTTACAGTTTTTCAGTAGGGGACTAAGCAAACCTAGTCCAACCATTGTAATGCTGAAAGTAGAGTCAAAGCGAAAGAAATTCCCTCCATTTCTCTGGAACTCCATCCTACTGCACAAAGGCACTCTGCACAGGTAAAGCATTTAAGAGAAACTTAACCACACATGAACTCCAACCTAGAGGCAGTTTAGGACAGCCAGTTAACCTGTCATGTGAATGTTTTAGTCATGAAAGGAACTCAGCTGCCTCGAGATAATGTGCAAACTCCACACAGACAGACTCTGTCAAGCAGTTAAACCTCCCTACTATGAAGTGAAAGTTATGATAACTATTGTAAATTCCTGTAAAAAAGGACCTTGCACTATTATAGGTTAGTATTTTGTATTTATCACTAGATAGCAGGAATGCAGAGGAGTCACAGTCATGCAACCCTCTAGGCACTAAGATGATATACAGTGCCTTGTATTCATACATTTTGACATGTTATAACTATACACTTTCATGCTTCTTTAGGGAATTTTGTGTGATACCTCAACATGAAGTAATGTATAACTTTAAAGTAAAGGAAAAGTATACTGGAATCCTTTATTTACCAGTTCTAAATAGTACACACCAGCTAGGCCATTGTAGAACAATGATAACAAATAAGCTATTATTTAAAAAAAACACTGTTTCTGCAATTTTACTCCAAGTAATCTATAGGACACAGACAGACTGTGGTTTGAGTCAATTTTACTTAAATTTAACAATTTGGTGTACATATCAGACATTATAAGTGTTTATAAAAATTTGCACTGTATGCAAATCTGAGCATAGCACCCTTATTGGAAAACGGGATGTTAGCAGCCATATGCAACAGGAGAGAATCAGCTTTTGTCATTAAAAACATTAAAAAAGATTGAATGAATAAATTAAAATCAGATTTGTCGGACTTGTATTTACAGCCTTTACTTTCTTGCTCTTAATTATACACAATACTTTGCAGGGGTTTGTTATTAACATGCAAAGAAACAAGCTGGTTTGTGGTTTGTGGCTGTAATGTGTTTAAACATAAAGATAATTATTTTCTAAAAGACATATGACATTACCCTACAGTCTCCCGTTTCACTTATACAATGAGCAAGAGACAAATAATCAGGATGCATTAGCAGCATCACGCTGAGAATCTGTTTAAAAAGCCTGTTCCTGGAAAATGACCTGAAAGGTGAGTCATGTACCATTTTCCCTTCCCTGGGTTTATGTTTGAAGATTATTTTTTCTCTCCTCCAAAAGTCAATCTGTCTTGTGTGGGAAAACAGATTAGGCAGATTTACATATGACCTATGATGAATCGCTCTCCTTTGCCCTGCTGAACACTCATTCAGTTTTCAGAAGGTAATAAGATCACCTAATCTGTCTTCTGACCTCACAGGTGCTGCTTTGGGTAAACATTGTGATTTTGTGTTGTATCAACTTTCCTGAATGGTCAGAATACAAAATCCTAATGACCGTATTCCTCCTCCTTCCTGCCGTATGGCTGGACAAGGTGCTTCTTTAGATGTGTTCTTCAACAGTTGGTAGGTCAGTGATTTAAAACTAATAATAGATTAGCAGAGATGTCAAAAGTATTCATGTTTATTACTCAAGTAGAAGTATAAATGTTTATATGTTTAAACACACTTTTGTAGAAGTTAGAGGATCAACTTAAGCTTTTTACTAAAGTAAAAGTGTAAAAAACTATAAGATCACCTAATCTGTCTTCTGACCTCACAGGTGCTGCTTTGGGTAAACATTGTGATTTTGTGTTGTATCAACTTTCCTGAATGGTCAGAATACAAAATCCTAATGACCGTATTCCTCCTCCTTCCTGCCGTATGGCTGGACAAGGTGCTTCTTTAGATGTGTCCTTCAACAGATGGTAGGTCAGTGATTTAAAACTAATAATAGATTAGCAGAGATGTCAAAAGTATTCATGTTTATTACTCAAGTAGAAGTATAAATGTTTATATGTTTAAACACACTTTTGTAGAAGTTAGAGGATCAACTTAAGCTTTTTACTAAAGTAAAAGTGTAAAAAACTATAAGATCACCTAATCTGTCTTCTGACCTCACAGGTGCTGCTTTGGGTAAACATTGTGATTTTGTGTTGTATCAACTTTCCTGAATGGTCAGAATACAAAATCCTAATGACCGTATTCCTCCTCCTTCCTGCCGTATGGCTGGACAAGGTGCTTCTTTAGATGTGTCCTTCAACAGATGGTAGGTCAGTGATTTAAAACTAATAATAGATTAGCAGAGATGTCAAAAGTATTCATGTTTATTACTCAAGTAGAAGTATAAATGTTTATATGTTTAAACACACTTTTGTAGAAGTTAGAGGATCAACTTAAGCTTTTTACTAAAGTAAAAGTGTAAAAAACTACCTAAAGTGTAAAAGTAAAAGTAATGCAGGAAAAAATATTAACGACAGATGCTTTAAACCTCATACTGATTACTGCGCTACCCTATTATAGGAACATTTTTCTACAATTCTGCATGATAACTTCCTTATACTTAATTTTCTAAGTTTGTTTTTTTTAACTGATGGCAACAGTGTCAAATTTAACTTTGCAATATCTTGAAAAACGATCTATTTTGATATGTGGTGAACAACATGTTGGTGCAATGCAGAGTTCAACCACAAATAAATCTAGATGAAACAACCTGTTTCAATTATTTATTAATTTTTTTTTATCTAAATACCAACAGACCATAATGTAAATTAGCTTAAATTAAACAAAACCAACAAGTCTATTTTTAAAATGGAAGGAGCAGAAAGTAGAGATAACTGCAATAAGTAAAAAGTTGTCTTAAAAAATTACTCCAGTAAAGTAAAAGTATAGATAGCCAAAATAGAATATATATAAGTATTAGTTTTGGCTATCTATACTTTACTTTACTTTAGGTAAAATAGTATATCTATCTAGCCTAATCTATCTATCTATTCTATCTATATCTATCTATCTATCTATCTATCTATCTATCTATCTATCATCTATATCCATCCATCCATCCATCCATTCATGGCATCCCATCCATATCCATCCTTCATCCATCCATCCATCTGATCCATCCATCCATCATCCATCCATCCATCCATCTGTGATAGATAGATAAAATATAGATAGATATAGATAGATAGATAGATAGATAGATAGATAGATAGATAGATGTATAGATAGATAGATATTTATTTTTGTTGCTTATTTTTAAAGGTTTATCAGTTCAGTGTGATTCAAAGTCCACAGTGCCTTGCATTATCATTCATATCCCTGGATTATTATATAATATATCAAGGGAATACTGTATGATTCTAAAGAAGTGTGCAAATAAATCAAGTTTTATAACTTTTTTTTAATTATTATTATTATTATTATTATTAACCATGCTTGCATAAAATTTAAATCAGCCTGACCAGACAGCATGCATACAAACAGTAGATTTCAGATATTGATCATTCTCATTTGAAGCCAGCTGCAACTCTGGGATTATGTTTAGGGTCTTTGACCTGTTGGACCTCCACTTCAATCTCACATCTTTTGATGTTTGAGAGATGCTGTACTTCCATAAAAGCCTGTGGACTTTGAATCACACTGAACTGATAAACCTTTAAAAATAAGCAACAAAATAGAATATATATAGCTATCTATCTATATACAGGTGTTGGTCATAAAATTAGAATATCATGAAAAAGTAGATTGATTTCAGTAATTCCATTTAAAAAGGTGAAACTTGTATATTATATTCATACATTACATACAAACTCTTATATTTCAGACAGATGTTTATTTTGTTTAATTTTTGATATTGATTACAAATGACAACAAATGAAAATCTCAAATTCATCATATCAGAAAATTAGAATATTGTGAAAAGGTTCAAAATTGATGGCCCCTGGTGCCACACTCTAATCAGCTAACTAACTCAAACCACCTGCAAAAAAGCCTTTAAATGGTCTTTCAGTCTAGTTCTTATAGGCTACACAATCATGGGAAGACTGCTGACTTGACAGTTGTCCAAGAGGCGATACATCGACACCTTGCACAAGGAGGGCCAAGACACAGGTCATAAGCTAAAGAGGCTGGCTGTTCACAGAGCTCAGTGTCCAAGCACATTAATAGAAGCTGAAGGGAAGGAAAAGATGTGGTCGAAAAAGTGTACAACAAGAGAGATAACAGCACCCTGGAGAGGATTGCAGAAACAAAACCCATTCAAAAATGTGGGGAGATTCACAAAAGAGTGGACTGCAGCTGGAGTGAGTGCTTCAAGAACCACACTACAGAGCGTATGAAAGACATGGGTTTCTGCTGTGTCGCATTCCTTGTGTCAAGCCACTCTTGAACCACAGACAGCGTCAGAAGCGTCTTGCCCTGGGCTAAAGAAACAGGACTGAGGCGGACTGCTGGTGAGTGGTCCAAGTCATGTTCTCTGATGAAAGTAAATTTTGCATTTCCTTTGGAAATCAAGGTCCCAGAGTCTGGAGGAAAAAGAAGAGAGAGCACTTCATCCACGTTGCTTGAAGTCCAGTGTAAAGTTTCCACAGTCAGTGATAGGTTTGGGGGTGCCATGTCATCTCTGCAGGTGTTGTTGGTCCATTGTGTTTTCTGAGGTCAGGGTCCCAGCAGCACGCCACATACCAGGAAGTTTTAGAGCACTTCATGCTTCCTGCAGCTGACCAACTTTTTGGAGATGCAGATTTCATTTTCCAACAAGGACTTGGCACCTGCACACAGTGCCAAAGCTACCAGTACCTGGTTGAAGGACCATGGTATCCCTGTTCTTAGTTGGCCAACCAAACTCTCCTGACCTTAACCCCATAGAAAATATGGGGTATTGTGAAAAAGAAGATGCAATACACCAGACCCAACAATTCCAGAAGAGCTAAAAAGCCACTATTAGAGTAATACAGGCTATCATAACTTACCTGAGCTTGGTGCCACAGACTGATGCGACTCCATGCCACGCCGCATTGCTGCAGTAATACAGGCCAAGGAGGCCCAACTAAATACTGAGTGCTGTACATGCTCATACTTTTCATGTTCATATACTTTTCAGTTGGCCAACATTTCTATAAATCCTTTGTTTTTATTGGTCTTCAGTAATATTCTAATTTTCTGATATGATGAATTTGAGATTTTCATTTGTTGTCATTTTGTAATCATCAAAATTAAACAAAAATAAACATCTGAAGAAAAATAGTGTTTATGTAATGTATGAATATAATATACAAGTTTCACTTTTTAGAATTACCTACTTTCATGATATTCTTATGACAACACCTATATAACTCTGCCTCAGATAGATAGATTGATATATATATATTCTATTTTTCTAGAAGTAAAAGTAAAGTATAGATAGCCAAAACTAATACTTATATATATTCTATTTTTGGCTATCTATACTTTACTGGAGTAACTCTAGACAACTTTTTACTTATTGCAGTTATCTCTACTTTCTGCTCCTTCCATTTTAAAAATAGACTTGTTGGTTTTGTTTAATTTAAGCTAATTTACATTATGGTCTGTTGGTATTTAGATAAAAAAAATAAAAATAATTGAAACAGGTTGTTTCATCTAGATTTATTTGTGGTTGAACTCTGCATTGCACCAACATGTTGTTCACCACATATCAAAATAGATCGTTTTTCAAGATATTGCAAAGTAAAATTTGACACTGTTGCCATCAGTTAAAAAAAAAACTTAGAAAATTAAGTATGAGGAAGTTATCATGCAGAATTGTAGAAAAATGTTCCCATAATAGGGTAGCGCAGTAATCAGTATGAGGTTTAAAGCATCTGTCGTTAATATTTTTTCCTGCATTACTTTTACTTTTACACTTTAGGTAGTTTTTTACACTTTTACTTGATGCTGATACTGTTGATACTCTAACTTATACAAAAGTGTTTTTAAACAACACTTGAGTAATAAACATGAATACTTTTGACATCTCTGGTAATCTATTATTAGTTTTAAATCACTGACCTACCAACTTTTGAAGAACACATCTAAAGAACAAACCTTATCCAGCCAAGTCCAGTGGATATTTTTTGAATTTTTACGGAATGACTATGACCTGGATGACTGAGAACCTTCATCAGCACACTCTCCATCCATTTTCTCATCACCTAATTAGCTTCCCTGTCCCTGCTGAGAAGAAGCCTACCACAGCATAATTCCCCCACCACCATGTTTCCTGGGGAGGCTATGCATATTTTCTTTATAGTATTTTTTATCATATGTAGAGTTTTCTTTGTAAGCCAAATGTTTATTTTGGTCTAATCAGACAAGGGCACCTTCTTTAACGTTTTGTCTTCTCCATGGCTTTTTTTTCAATGCAAAAGCATGTAGAGTCCTAACAGTTGTGACAATTGTGGCTCTTTCAGTGAAACCTTTAAGATATACTTTCCAAACTAAACAGATAAACACACATGCACCTTAGAGCAACATAAAGTGATTTTCCAACACGTAGTTAAGCAGGAGGTCTTAACAACAAGAATAATACGGTTCTAGAAGAGGTAGTGTAAGTTTGACGAAGCATGTACCAAAATGTATTGGCGGTTGGAAACAGGAAATGAGCCTATTTCTGCTTTGATACATTCTGTCTTACTTTGTGGCTGTTTGTCAGCTGCTTTCTGCATCTCATGTTGCATTTATTTATAGTGAGAAACACTGTGTTCAGTTTCATTTAGCTAATTATGATTTATACAAGCAAACGTATGCAACACAACTGTAGCCTTAGCCTTTTAAAAGCTAATGTTTACGACATATCCATGTTATTGTTTTGCTGGAGAATAAAGGACACCGTGTACATACCATTATTTGAAAATGTAGTCTACTATTTGTTGTGATCTGTTAGAAAACCCCCCACAACACCTGCTACTGGAACATGCTTAGAAAAAAACCTGAGGAGCAGGTTTCCTGGTTGTTCTCATATCAGTTGCTGAGCTGCCTGTCTGGCACAGATTACAGCCACAAGATGATTATTGGAATCCGTATGTCTGTGGTTCGACAGAAAATGCTCCACTTCTTTATCGCAATGAGTAAGGCGTTTGTTGGTATAGCACTGCACAGATGCAGCATCTCAGTGTGCGCTTTAATTGTGTGCTTTATGTGGTTGCTGAGTTTCCAGAGTGGCTCGTTTCACTCATCCTGTTGAAGGAAAAATAAATTTCTGTAGCACATACTGCTTGCTAATACAAAAAGTAAGCTAGATCTGTTGAAGATATCCTAACTAAATTAAAATCTTTGGCCTGAGGCGGAAATAGCACAGCTATGTTTTCAGCAGCAACAGGGAATTTGAGAAATTGCTGATCAGCTGATTTTTATGCAAAATAAACAATTTCCCTTACAAAAAAGGGTCAGAAAAAGAGAACATTTTAAGTGAGCAGCATTCAGGACATAATACCTTGTTGATATCAGAGGAGCATGATTTGGAGCTCAAAAACGTACTAGTTTAAACCAAACCAGCGCTAACTGTATATGCATAGGAGGTTAGATCTTTGTTTTTATGTTGTCTAATTTAAATTCTCATCCTACTATAAAGATTATGACAAGCTCATTACACCATACTTGTTATTTTCCAATTCAGTTGACAAAATTGGCCCCTGATGATGTCTTCTTTTACTGAAACATGTCTGCTTTAAGCTTGAATATGCATGAAGTTGCATTGAGAGATGGTACTTAACATTAAAACCACAGTCTGACCATCCCCTTTCTTTCATGACCACAGCAAACTCTTCTTCTGTTTGGTTCTGACAGCAGGATAAAGCACCATGTCACATACATCAAATCATATTTCAAACAGGTTTCTTCCTTAGTTTATTATTCTCCACAGCGATTCCCAACCACCAGATCTTAATCCAACAAAGCACCATTTGGACGAAGTGGAAAAAATGAGAATTGGATCAAAGCGTCCAGCTTAAAAATCTGCAGTAATTGTGTAATTATATCATATCAAATGAACATATTTGATATCAAATTTCTTAAATTGTTTAATCAAGCGTTTCTCAACTTTTTGGCATAGAGATGTGAGAACTGATGAGAATCTGGAGCAAGTTAGTAATTAGAAAGAGATTCTTCAGTTCTATAAATGACTCAACTTTCACTTCTTCTTTGTGGGACAAAAAAACTCCACCCTGAGGTCAGAGGAAGTAACAGCCATGCGTAGATTTGCAAGTAGTTCGGCAAAATTCAAAGTGCATTTCTAATGCGATTTGTTTTGTTATTGTGTGAAAAACACAAACATCCTGCAGCTGGCTAAGACGTCATGTGTACAGTGCATTAATGCAGCAAAGTCATGATTTAATCCAGATAAGAGTCTTAACTTCCTGTCTTAACTTCCTTCAGATGAGAAATATAGACATCAAAATATGAGCATTCCTTAAAAGTCTCCATGTTTTGTAAAAGATGCATGCCTGTACCTTAAAATAACAGAAATATAATTAATTAAGGATGGAATTTTACAACACTGCTTCAAGAAACTGTTATTTAAATCTTTTTTCTGCAACTGTGGTTTTGGAGTGACTCGGAGGTAAAGTACGGGGTATGTCATAAATGGGTGTGAAAAGTCACCACAAAAATAAAGGGATGACGCATTTGAAGCTGGAACCTCTTCAATCCTCATTTTTTTTTCAAAGTTAAAAACAAATTCAACTCTATTTTGAAGTGCCTAAAAGTGGTAAAATGTCAAAAAGATGATTAACCTTACTTATTCTTTTATAGAAATAAAATAAATACTTATGCCCCTTTGGATTGAGCCCTCTCCCACCACCTCACACCCATTGAATCTTCAATATTGGGACCAATAAAAAATATTAATATTGAATTGTTTATTTTATAATTTACTATAGTTTTCTATAACCAGATGATATCCTTATATCCAAATGCGTACGAGAATCCAGCTTTGGTCAGTTTGTCATATTTTACCATTGGAAAATATTAGCATTTAGGGTTTTCCCCTTGTGATCACTATGATCGATGGTTTATTTTAGTCTGTCCTTTTTTCAGATGGCTTGAAACCTAATCAGCATGAGCCACTATTTTGTTTCCTTAAAAGAATGATATCTAATCCATGTCAACGACGTGGTTTTATCAGCTTCCACTGAAACACTAACATCAGATTTCTGTGAACATGACTGAAGAAACTGTCTAAAATAAAAGTGATGTGTGGAAAGTTACAGATCTAACTGGACTCATTCAGGTATTATCTATATGTATATATGACACATATATGACCTGAGGACTCTCAGGCTGAGGAATGCCTGGAATTTCCCACCAGTCAGCTAGAATGAGAACCCCTGATGGATGAGAGGAGGAGCATCTTCAAAAACTATAAACAACAATGCTATATATATAATATATATATATATATATATATATATATATATATATATATATATATATATATATATATATATATATATATTTTGTTTATAGAAAAATTGGGAGAAATTATGGTGAAAAATAATAATAGTTGTGGAGGGGATGTTAGATCCGACTGTCCTGTTCTTTTGGAGTGGATATCTAACATATAAAGACACTGCTGTACTCCAGAAAATAATAATCAATAACCAGTTTGGTTAAAATTGTGGTGACAAGATAATAATTTCAGTAACTGTGTGGATGACTATTTCTTAGACTGAATAAGAACCTCTGTTCTTTAATAAGTAGTGCTGTCACGGTTTGGGTCCTGACTGATAAAAATGGTGGCAGAGATACCTGCAGTAGCACCAGTATATATGGCGTAATACTCCTAGTTCCTTTAATATGATTTCCTTGAGCATTAAAACAAATTACAAATGCCAACCGGAATTATGTAAGACTAGGCTTTTCTCTTAGAAACTCGAATGGACATATTTTCCGCCAATCACTTAGTGATAGTGAACCTTATCAGCTCCTTTTTGTGCTTTGATTTAGCACATTTTGAAGGGAGGAAGACAGGGGGCCCTATTTACTTAGCTTGAGATATGTCAGAATTACTCTAGGCTCACATTGATGGAAAAAAAAGCCATCATTAGTTACGTCATCTATTACTACCTGTACTGTATGTTAAAAAAAAGCACTTTAAGAAATAACAGCATTTTAAAAAAATCTTTGCTGGATCAAAAACATTTTTTGTAGCACTTTAAAGGAGGATGATAAAGCTTTCTGTTCTGTTTGGTTAAAGAAAAGAAGGCTGAGTGGTAAGGAGGGAGTGTTGGCTTAGTGGTTAGAGAAGTGGCTTGTGC
Organism: Cyprinodon brontotheroides; assembly: GCA_018398635.1. NCBI lineage: Eukaryota > Metazoa > Chordata > Actinopteri > Cyprinodontiformes > Cyprinodontidae > Cyprinodon > Cyprinodon brontotheroides. The sequence continues at coordinate 27,443 of JAGKQL010000724.1, forward strand.
TCTGAGAAGTTTGCAAGTACAGCCTGCACTCTGGGTGCCTGAGCAAGACCCTTAACCCCTTAAGATGAAGAAGTGAATTTCTCTATTGTGAGATCAATGATGTACAAGTATTGTTATTATAATTATGAATATTTGCAACAGAGTTTTAAATTAGAAATAAAATAAATTCTTCATGATGTTACCTGGCTCTGGACAAATTTTAAAGCAAAGGAATATAAAGAATAATATGCATAAAGATAGATTTATTGCTGCTATCTTCTAAAGGGAATAAACTGTTCTTTATTTAAGGCAACCACGTGGCAATTTTGGAAATGAAGCTTAGGTTATTGCCTTTGCAAAAAAATAATCCACAGAAGCCTGTTCAATATAGGCCCATATCTTCCATAAAAATAAAAACTGAAAAACTTCAGTTTCTTGAGCTAAAGAACTATTTTCAGTTGTGAAAACATGAGAAACTTTTTGATATATTTGGAATAATAATCTAAATATGTAAAGAAGAGCGATAGTTGTAATCTTTACCATTACTGAATGGTTTGTCAGTATGTATAGCTTTACATGATAGGTTATTTAAATCAGTGAAAGTTCTTCCAACTTAATGCTTTTTCTGGTGAAATGCAGAAAAATAAACTTTCGGAGTTGTCATTGTTTGGATTTTTTCTATATATATAAATTAAGCTATAAAACAATGTTCTTACAAGACAGGTTTCATTGTACTTTTTGTGCAATAACAACACAACTGTTTAAAGTAACTACAACCCATAGTAAGATCAGCAGTGGTCAGTATTTGTATTTATTAGATTTTGACCTTTTTATGGTTAAACATCACAGTAGCTGCTTATTACAGCCGGTTAAAAACTTAGACTGTTACTGATCCTGACACAAAAGTGCTGGGTTAAAATGAACATGACCGATTTCATTGAGGGACAAGGACTAAATAACAAATTATAATTTCTCTTCAAGAAGTTTGAGATATCTAGTCTGTACAACATTGCATTTTCTAAGTCTGCTACTTTCAATTAATTAGCAAAAAGGTTTCAAGTTACAAATCATAAAATTCAATGCTTGACAAACCTAAAATGCATTTTATAAAGCTAAAGGGAAATAATCACCTTATATGATATTTTTAAAAGAGATTAGGGGAGTGCTGGTCTCTGTGTGTTTACAATAACAATTGAGGTATTATACAAGGAGGTACTGAGCTAAGCCAGTTAGCGCTTCCTAAAGGAGCTGTAAAAAAATAATGATGCAAAGTTTGAGTTCCGGTATGAAAAAGAATAAAAAATATTTGACTCCATGAAGGTTAAGACTCAAATGGTGCTGGAGATATCATATGAAGGTTGAGCTAACAGATACCGCCTACAGATAGTGAACAAATCTGTCATGGTGCCCAGTGCTGGAATTCTGGCCCAGGCTAAAAACAGGACAATCAATGTTTTTGGGAATATAATGTGACTGTGCCTATTTAAAATAAAGTCCTGAATTTTTAAACATGTTTTTGTTTTGTTTTTCAATTTTGAGTGTGCCAGCTTTCCTTTTCTTTTACAATACATCCCACCACAACATGCAACCTAAAGAGTAATGTTGTAAGCCAATAATTATCATCAATTAAAAATACTGAAATCTTTAAGTATATTTGTTGCTAATTTTAATCTTCAACAATGGTTAAATTGTCATGAACATTTTGATTTCAACTCACAACATAAAAAAATAACAAGTATTCACCACACCTACAAGCCTGAATAACCTGACTTGAAGGCATGAGGATGAGTGACAGTAGTTTCTTCCAAACAAAAACTTTCATTGATGGCTGAGATCAGTCCTGTATGATTTTTCTGAAATCATGTTCTGTATTCATTTTCCTTATTTTATTCATGTTGTGGGGGGGGGGGGGGGGGGTTGGGGGGGGGGGGGGNTTACCACGCTTTGGAAACGCACAGCACGATCACCATCTCATTCACAAACACAGACCATGACACATATAATATGGAATAGGGTAAATACAATTATATAAAATATCTAAACACTGTGGCTATAAGGCATGCAATATAATATACCTATATATACAGTAAGATAAAATGTAGAATGATAATCCCTATGGTCTAATGTGATAAAAAGTGATTTAAAAAAATTTGAAAATATTAGATCCATAGCTGGAATCAACCCTCAACCTTCAAAACTGCACATTACTCCCTCTAACCTCTGTACCCAACAGCCCAGAACATGTGTAAGCCCATCCTAGTTTGCTAATTGACCTATCTACTTCTGACTCATGGGGCTTAAATGGACTCAGACTGCCACTTAGTGGCTATAGTATCCACATGTTTTTCACACAATATGTGAAACACGCTGAGCGTGAGTGAAGTGTCCATTTCCAATCAGCGCCCACTGTAAATGCACAAAGTTAGGCTATGTTCACACTGCAGCCTGAAGTGACCCAATTCGATTTTTTTGCCCATATGTGACCTACATCTTCGATCTTTTTTTTATGACAGGTCTGAACGACACAGATCAGATTTTTTCAATGCGACCAGCCACTGATATGTGGTCCTGAATCCGATATGTATCTGTTCTTTTTCAAAATCTTACCCTGTGTCACCAATAGGCCGGGTCGCATTCATCCGACCTATCGTCATTGATACTTGACAAATGTTACTAAACGTTACTAATCTGCCCCTACTAGCGGGAGGTGGGAAAAACTAACAACCATGGGGAAGATAACACAGAGAGCAGTCAATGGAGAAAGTAAAAGCTCGCAAACGGACGTTGCTAATACTGCCCCACAAAAGCGCCATTGCAAGAAATCTGGCTCTCTTTTTTTTGATCTTCTTAAAGATTTGGATTAAGTAATATGCCTGCTCCTGTTGGAGAAAGAACTTAAAGAACGCAATATACGCTCTTGATTATTACGAGGTCATGTTTACTTCCGCAAACACTGAGGACGCTTGCTACATGTGACGTCATGGCGTCCTCGAGTGCGCATCGCGGGACACTAGGTTGAAACGCTTTCAGTTCACACAGTAGATCACATACAAAGTC
>JAGKQL010000728.1:7978-21614 GCA_018398635.1 Cyprinodon brontotheroides
AAAAAAAAAAAACTCTTCTTATGTAAAACTTGTGTTTTCTAAGTTAATTCATGATAGTTGAAGCTACATCACTGTGTGTTTCTAAGAGGCAAGTCGACACACATAAAGCTCACACTGTTCAGTGGATTTATTTAGAAACTACATGAGGAAACTAGGAAAAATAAACTATTTGGAGGTTTTGGAGAAAATAATTCATATATTTTAAATGAACAAAACAAATTGGGGCCATCAAAAGTAGGTGACATTTTTCCAATAGAACAATCATATACAGTGTGTGCATTCAGGAACCATTCAGAGACGTTAAACATGCTTCAGAGGTCAGTTTTCTGATGTTGATCTGCTTACCGCTGTTGGGTTGGTGAAGAAAACTCGTTACCTGCATAAATCAGAACATATCAACCTGCATCTTTCCATAGTCAATGTTTATAATATAAAACCCACTTAATTATGTTTTCAACCTCTGGGATCTTTCTACATCTACAGTTTGAAGGAGATTGTTGGTCTGAACCAGATCTCCGTCTCAGTGTCACCTTCAGCTCCACTGCTAACCTGGCACACTAACCGGATACCGGTCTCCATCCTTCCTCCTTCTGCACAGTGTGAATCCCTGAGATGGGCTCCACTACGTTGCTATGGCAACTCACTCCCATTTCTCTCCCGGCGGCTGAATCCAATCGGACTGGTGCTTGTTTGGCAACCTGCAATCCTGAGCTGCCTGAGGATCAGAGCGCTGGATGCTATTGATCCCCTGCAGAGGATGGATGCAGCACATGGATGATTGCAGTTAATATGTTAAGCTGCTCATCACATAGAGACGAGAGTCTGCTTGTGGATTCTAGTGACCAACACCCAGGAGGGACTTGGTGGCTCCGTCCTTTAACTGTTTACATCCTGTAAGAAGTTCTTACGGAAGAGTAATTACCTGAACACGGATGGATCATCCTTTATGGCGTTATCTATCCGTCCCATCCTTCCTTTAAACACTTAGAGGTTTCCAGCAGCAAGGACATTTTAATATTTCTCTGCACTGGGGATATGGGCACTTGCCCTGGACATCATCAGAGAGGGGGCGTCAGTGGTATTAATTACATCTAAATGTCACTTATCACATGAATAAATATTAAAACGCATAAAACACATGACTACAACAGCTAAAAATAGCTGCTGTGAAGCGCTCTGAAATTGAAGGATCACTTTTCCCTCTGGACTGATGAAGAAATCGCTGTCAGTCAAGAATCTTTCAGTATGTTGGCCAATCAGCATCGAGCAGCCAGCTTCACGACCCGCCCCCTGCGCCAATGACCTCCTATGTTTGCTCGATTTCAGCGGCTGCGTCCTCCAAGTACCCGGTCTACCTGGACTGGGTCCTTTGAGGTCTGTGAAAATAAGGAGGACGGAAGGGTTTTGGCGATCGATTCAAACAGGTTCAGCCTTTTACGCTGTACACTATCGCCATGACAGTTGACAAACAAAGCAGACAAAGTATGGATAAAGAATGGATATTGTTCTATATGCTAATTACATTGTCAAGGAGCTTCAGCAGCAGTACTTTTGTCACGAATATCAGATTTATAATCCTCAAACTGCAGAGATATTGGAATCTGGGCTTAAATGTCAGCCAAACCCATTTACACAGAAACATTTCACAAGGAACAATTCACATACTTGTAATATATTTAACTGCACTTCTAACATTTCCCTTTTTCCTCTGAGCGTCGAGCAGCTGGCTTGCTTGGACTCGCAATGAATCATGGGATACACAAGGCTACTAAGGATGCACCGTGGACAAAAAGAAGGCTGCATTTGTCGACCGCATTACGAGTAGTCTTCCGATCCCAACAGGCCACGGCGCTGCGTTACGACGTAGTCAGCCTACGATTCTGGCCTTCAGAGGTTGCAACCGCTGAATTCAAACTCAGCAGCTAAAGCCGGGCTTACACTCTGCGATTTTTTGGCCTTTTCGGGGCAACTTTCCAGTCGTGTGAGAATTTTTCGATCGGCCCGACTTTGCTGATCATGCGTGGTGTAGTGTACAGGGAGTAACGAGGGGCGATCAGTCTCTCACGACCACCTCCCCATCAGGAATTGTAGGGTCGGGAGAAAATCAAATATGTCTTATTTTTAGTTGACCGTCGTGGGCAAATCGCTCAGTGCGCAAACAAGGACTCTTCTTCTTCTTCTTCTTCCTCTCAGACGAAAACCCAAAATGCAATGAGTGAAATGGAGTTCTTTCTGTAGAATTAACAGACCGTAGTAGCCACTTTTGCTCAGCCATGTCTTTGTCCAAATGTGTTGTTTATTTTTAGGGCTTTCGGCACAAAATTGCTTTATATTCCACTTTTTTTTTTTTTATATTAGTCACGTTACTGTAATTTAGTACTTTTTATGAGTAATTTGTAATTTTCTGAGTAGTTTTTGAAATATCAAATTTTTACTTTTACTCGAGTAAATTTTAACCTAAGTACATTTTAAAAAAACCCTCACGTTACTGAGTAAAAAAAAAAAAATACTGATGGTGAAACAAATGTGTTTGTATTGTGTCATAATCCAGCGCTGCGCTTCAGGGAAGATGGCAGTTAGGGAGTATGGATGAGGAAAGGCCTGAAGAGGAAACATATTCTGGAGACGAAAGCCAGAAAAACCCTCGGCCATATTTGACGCTGGATTATTTGTTATCAAATGCAATAAATGGGAACGATGTGATAATGCAGAAAGCAAACACGACTGCCCAGCAAAAGCGAGACTTTAGGCTTTTTAAAACATCAACATCCAATTTACTTAAAAAATGTGGCGGTAAGTTAGTTATCATGGTGTTATCTGTTGGACAGTAGAATTGAAAATAGTTTGCACTTTATGGTTCAGGTTGTGACTGTCCTTGTGCTGTAAGGAAGTTTGTTCTTTAGCCCAGCTGATCTTTTGCAAGTGTGGATGTCCACTGAAATACGCCTTGAAATCGAGTAAAACACCTTGTGCTCAATTCGACTCATGACTCATCCTTTTTTTATGCATTATAAATAACCCAAAGTAACTAAGTAACTTACTCAAATTACATTTAAATGAAGTAATTTTGTACTTTTACTTGGAGTAAATTTTGAGATGGGTAATTTTATTTTACTCTGAGTAGAATTTAGGCAAAGTAGTGAGATATTTCTTTACTCAATTACGTTTTTAGTAAGTACCTTTCCACCTCTTTAGCGGTACCATCTGGGCCGCGCGGAGCTGAGTCCAACATGCTGTTTTTAGACATACCGCGTGAGCAGGTAGATCACATCAGATGGTTGGGCTGCACAGTGTGAGCTATGTGAACTTCATTTCAGTAATCGCTGCACGCCATGAAGCTGTAGCTGCGTACAACGATTTTTGCTGATCACACAAAAATGTATGCCGGGCTTAAGAGGATCACACAGTGTATGCCGGGCTTAAGAGGTTTAGCCTCACAGCAAGTGACACATTTTGGCGTATTATCCAATAAGGGCTCTACTTTCTTGATTCTTACCTCAATGGGCCGAGGCTCAAACCTCAACAAGGATTTCTCCTACAGGCTGAAAGGCAGTGTTTCTGTATACACCCTGTGTCTTCTGGGTCAAAATGACCTGCCTTCAATAAAACCCCAATATAAGCAGCTTAATTGAATTTTAAACGCAAAATTTCATCTTGTATATTGTTCTTCGCCAAATGTGTATACTTGAATTTTCCCTCTTGAATGTGAATTTCCAGTTGAATTTCTATAGCTTGATACAGTTTAATGACTACTTTTATGAAGTTTGACAATGCATATTTTATCAATAATTTTACAAAATGTACAAGCGAGGATTGAGCCATGGGTGCTCTTACTGCAGTCAGTAATGAGGTGGGCCCCCCCGTGTTGAGTGGGCACGCCTGTTCCTGGTAAAAGTCTGTAGTTATAACAATTCCTTAGCTTCTTCTGTTGACGGATTTCAACTAAATGTGATTTAAGACTAAAATATCATGTGATCATCCCAGGGTTGATCAATTGTCTTTTACTCACTGGGAGTTAATCCTTTCCTAAATGGTTTAAAGAAAGTTGAAACAGCTGAAGTGTGCAAATACTGTATATCACAGTACCAAAGTAACTGAATTCAGGTGTTTTCATTACTTAGCTTCTATAAAAAAGTAAATTATTTATTTCTATGCTATTCTTGTTAGAGTTCTGTTTTCGATATGTTTTTCTTTTGAGTATCCAGTTTTGCTTTACTCCTTGTTTTCTAGTTTAAAGTGTTTAATTCTTATTTTGTTGTGTTTTTCTGGTTATTTTCACTTCTCTCGGTTTCTATTTGTTGCCCTCTGCTGCCCTCTTGTGTTCTCCTTTTTCCCTAGCTCTTTTCCTCTCTTGCTCTGTGCACACCTGCTCCCAATTTGCTCATTAGCCCTCTCTTTTCTTTCCGTCTCCTATAAATACACTCCTGATCAAAATCTTAAGACCAGTCCAAAAATTGCAAGAATTTGTATTTTGCACTATTGGATCTTAAGAAGTTTCAAAGTAGAGCTTCACAATTTTAAAGGAAAAAAATCAGTGCAAGAGAAAAGAACTTTTGAGCAGGGAATTTTCTGAAAACTGCGTTTAACTCAAGCATTATTTTTTCAGCAGATCAAAAGTTTAAGACCATAGTCTTTAAAAGCCAAAAGCTGTGCAAAAATCTGGATTCCATGTAATTTTCTGTCAAGTCTTTACACTGTCAAGACCTCCTGATGGCAAAAGCAAAAAAGCTCACTGACTTTGAATGTGGTTGGATTGTTGAGCTGCATAAGCAAGGCCTCTCACAGCGTGCGATCGCTGCTGAGGTTGGACACAGTAAGAAAGTCATTTTGGATTTATTAAATGATCCTGAGGGTTATGGAACAAAAAATTTAAGTGGTAGACCCAAAAAAATTTCACCAGCTCTGAGCCGCAGGATCCCATTGGCTGTCCGTCAAGACACAGGACGATCCTCTACCCAAATTAAGGCCATTACTGGTGCTGACTGCAGCCCAATAACCATCAGACGGCATCTGCGAGAGAAGGGCTTCAGAAACAAAAAACGTCTTCAAAGGCCACGTCTTCTTCAACGCCACAAAATTGCCCATTTGGACTTTGCAAGGGTGCACCAAACATGGGACATTGAAAGGTGGAAGAAAGTTGTCTTCTCTGATGAGAAAAAATTTAACCTTGATGGTCCTGATGGCTTCCAACGTTACTGGCATGACAAGGAGATCCCACCTGAGATGTTTTCTACACGGCACAGTGGTGGGGGCGCCATCATGATTTGGGGTGCGTTTTCCTTCAATGGAACAATGGAGCTTCAGGTTGTGCAGGGGCATCAAACAGCAGCTGGCTATGTGGAGATGTTGCAGTGGGCATCCCTCATGACTGAGGGCCCTCGTCTGTGTGGTAATGATTGGGTTTTTCAACAGGACAATGCTGCAGTTCACAATGCCCGCCTGACAAAGGAGTTCTTCCAATAGAATAACATCACTCTTTTGGACCATCCTGCATGTTCCCCGGATCTAAACCCAACTGGGAACATTTGGGGATGGATGGCGAGGGAAGTTTACAAAAACGGACATCAGTTCCAGACAGTGGATGCCCTTCGTGAAGCCATCTTCAACACTTGGAGCAACGTTTCCACTAGCCTCCTGGAAACACTGGCATCAAGCATGCCTAAACAATTGTTTAAAGTCATTAAAGGAATAGTACACTCCAAAACATGATTAGCCTTCATTTTCTACTCACCCCCATGCTGAACAACCAACACCCTGGAGTCTTTTTGATATCTCAAATGCATCTGGATCTGGGGAGGCTTCTTGTCTGCTGATTCAAATAATGGAGGTCTATGGCGCCTGAGGAAAGGTCCATAAAAGTCCACAAAAAGCGATTGTCAATATTCCTCCATACTGCTGGACCAATGCTAAACCAAAAAAGTGTCCTGAGTGGGTAAGCGTCCAGAATTTTACCAAACGAGTCATTTAGAATGTTTTAGAGCCTAAAACAGTAGTGTATAGGATTTCCCAATAGCGCCCCCATGCGCGGCTCCACGACCATTCAATCCACGGAAGCGGCAGACCAAACCGGAAGTAAGTCGCATTCAGCTCTGCTCTGCGATAATGAGAACTAGAAGAAGCGAGTGTAGGCTCAAATACTGCTACCTGTGCAAAGAAAGAAACAAGTGGGCGAAAGAACCGTGTCTGGAGGACTTCCAGTGCAGGAGGTACAAGCAGTTCTTTGCGAGCGATTGCTCTTCTGCGCTGGTTTGGTCTGCTGAGGACTTCGGTAAGAGCCGCACGGCGCTCCACAGGAGTCTGTTTATCCATCAATACACGAGATGTTTGTCCAACAAAAGCGTTCCACAATGCTCGTAGTAGAGATTTCGCAGGCTCCGATAAGGGTCCGATACCCTTTCAAGTTACACCAGACCCGCAGACTGGATCAGTTAGTGCGAGAATAACTGTTACGTTTACGCTGGACTTTTTAGGAAGACGCAGGCTCTCAGTTTATAGGCCTCCAGGCATTATTGATGCAGACGGCAAAGAAGCGGCAGATCTCCAGATTTGGATTTGGGATGAATGGCAGAAAGTACTCCAGAAATTTTGTTCAGCATGGGGAATGAAAATGAAGGCAAGCTAATCATGTTTTGGTGTACTATTCCTTTAAAAGCAATGGTGGAACTACTCATTACTGAGTCCTTTTTTTTTGAGACTTTGACTTTTTCAGTTTTTGGGGTTTTAGGTTTTTTGAGCTATGGTCTTAAACTTTTGATCAGCTGAAAAAATCATGTTTGAGTGTAAATGCAGTTTTCAATGCCAATTCCCTGCTCAAAAGTTTTTGTCTCTTACACTGATTTCTTCTTTTAACATTGTGAAGCTCTACTTAGAACCTTCTTTAGATCCAATAGTGCAAAATGCAAATTCTTGCAATTTTTTGACTGGTCTTAAGATTTTGATCAGGAGTGTACTGCTTGCCGTTCTATTAGTCTTTGCTGGGTTCTCGTCTAGTTTGATCAGTCTTCCTCCTACTCTTCTCTCTGAGCCATCTTCCAGGTTACAGTTCTTCCCTTGATGACTCCTATGTTTTTGGTAACGTTAGACTTGTTTTGATCATGTTTTTTTTATCTTTGGATTTTTGGACTCCTGGTTTTTGTTTTTAGACTTTGTTTTCATTTGGATTTCTGGATTCCTGTTGCCTGTGGTTTTGGACTTTGTTTCAGTACTCTTCATTAAATCAACAAAAAATTTGCCTCCGCTTTTGGGTCAACTATCCTAAACCAAATCCTGACTATTCTATGCTATACTTTACTACACTATACTTTTCTATTATATTCTATACTATATGATACTATGCTATACTATACAGTGCTATGCAATTATACTATACTATTCTGTACTATGCTATACTTCTCTATTCTGTACTATATGAAGCTATACTACACTACAGTATACGTTAAATTCAGATGAAACTGAGAGCAGTAACAGTGTTTGTAAAATCTCAGAGCGACTTGGAAAAAAAAGGACTTGAAAAATACTCCTTCCTGTTTTGTTTCTCATAACATTGAAATATTGGATTAGACGTGTCTCTCTCTGTCTCGAGCTGCTCCAACTTTCATCTAGAAAGTCTGCTTTAAAATGAGTCTTTTGGGTCCACATTCTCATCAACCTGAATTTTGGACTTTAACGGGGCCATAGTGACACCTTCATTCTTTCTCTCCTGTTGCAGCTTTTCTAAGCAGTTAGGGATCAATGAATAAGATCACTAATTAGGCCCCGGTCATTATTCCTCCACCTCTATGCTGTATGAGCTGCCATTTTCTACCCTGGCAGGCAGGAGGAGATCATTCTCAAACATCAGAGTTAATTTCTTCCTTAGCCTTTTTGTTAACACACTTGAAAATATGTTTTTATTAAACATTTTTATTTTTCCTCATTCATCATTTCTGTTTATCTTCCCTCGAGGATAATTTGTCATTTGTTTTTGTTTGTGTAGTTTACAGTAAAACCTGGTGAGGACAGAGGATTTGTTCTGTTCGTTTGTCCCTTTTAACCAAGAATAATGGATGTTTAAAATGCTCAATAGAATCTATATTCAAACAGATAAAACATAATTTCTCATCATATACTAAAGGAATAGTACATCCAAAACATGATTGGCCTTCATTTTCTACTCCCCATGCTGAGACAACACTACTCTGAATGCGTTTTTGATATCTCAAATGCATCTGGAGATCTGGGAGGCTTCTTGCTGTCTGCTGACATTCAAATAATGGAGGTCTATGAAGCCCGAGGCCAGAAAGATCCATAAAGTCCACAAAGCGTGTCAATATTCCTCCATACCTGCTTTCGTCCAATATATTCAGGTGTCCTGAGTGGGTGGCGCCCAGAATTTACTCGAAACTTGAAGTCATTTAGGGCAATGTTTTTTAGAGCATAAACAGTAGTGTATAGGGGATTTCCTAAAAGCGCCGCTCACTCAGCGTGTCACGGAAACCAGCGGCAGACTAAACCAGATGAAAAGTGCGCATGATGGGCATCTTATGGGTTCAGAAGACCTTGATAATGATTTGCAATGTTCTAACAGTCTTCCTGGGCATCCTGGTGCCTTGCTAAGAGGCTCTGAACCCTGCAGGATGACCTCTGAGGGGGCAGCTAGCAGACGCACCGTTAGTCTAAACCTGGAGCTCAGATCCACAAACACGTTAGGCTTTTTAATCCGGCCCACCGAACTTGTCCAAATTACCCTATTTTTCACGACTGTAGAAGCGCACATAAACGTCTTTTGTTTTTCTCAAAATGTGCGGTGCGCCCTATGTGTGTTGTAACTGCGCGACTTTTGAGACCACCATGCACCATGCAGAACTCCTGCTGATCTCCTCATTGAGGAGATGATGAAAGCATGGCTGAGGGAGGTGAATGTAAGGAGACCAGGTGTTTTTTTCCAACTCATCACCATCTCCTGGTAATCTGTGACTCCATGCGTGCCCATCTCACAGCTGATGTGAAAAACATGGTGAAACAAATGAATGCTGTGCTGCAGCTGTTATTCAACATTTCGACATCGGTGTGAGCGGACGCCAGCAGGCGCAGCAGAAACAGCGGTTTATGCAAGTCAATGGTTGTGGCGGTATAGAGGCGCCAGCAAAGGTCAGCGCTGCTGCTGCTTTCGAGATGGAAAAATTGAAGTTTTGCTGCTGGGCGCCGCATCAACCAATCAGAGAAGCTGATCTGGGAGCTGACAGCGAGAGACAGACACGAAAGCGGCTCGATATGCGTTTTTCCACGCGGCACCATGGCTGTTAATCTGTGACTGAATGAGCGCTGTGCTTGCGTTATCCGGGGAGGTCTGACAAGGAACTTCAACGCTCGACATCGATTGTGAAGAGGTCTTGTCGCGAAATTCTGTTTCCAGTGAAAATCTGTTCCCCTGGCCAGCCGGGAAGCGCGCATTGCAGCCAAGAGAAGGATCCTGACCTTCATCCTCGAAGCTCTGATCATTTTTCAGGAAAAACAGCTCATATAATCATCTCAGACTTTGTAACATCCATTTTAATCGGTTGCTCTTTTTAGAGAATTGTAAAAATAAATACACATTAACGAGGTCCTCACGGCTGTTTGTGTGTTTTTAAGCGCCAAAGAGAATGGGGTATTTCTCAACTTTTGTCCCTTCAGCCTGACAGAAATAAACGTCAGTCACAAAACACTTACAACAACCACGTAGTGTATTTTTGAATTTTTCATTTCTGCTAAGAGGATGGAAACTGGCTGATAGCAGGGCACACAAATTAAGACGTCCTGCGAAGATGAGAGTAGAATTTCTGGGTTAATCACCTTCTAATGTAAAATATGACAGATTACTGGATTAAGGACATTTATAGTTATACCACATCACACATATCAATTTTAGAGAAATTGGAAACAGTTGCTCTTTATTTCCCAAAGATATGGGAGGAGGAGAGGAGATAATGGATGTTTCAGCTTACTGAAAAATATTCTGTTCCCCACCTCCATAACAGGGGAAGAAATTAATTTACCTGCAAGTCTTTAACTGTGCTTATTCACTCTCACCACGAGAACAAATCCTGTGGATTTGGTCATATTTACTCTTTATTTGCAAAAAATTAAAGGAGGGGAGACATATATTTCAGCTGCCTGAAGTAATCTCTTCCCCCCCCTCCATAGAGGGGCCTCTGGGTGAGTCTCCTCCTCTTCACATACGATTGGCTGGCAGGTGTTTTCATCTAAATAATCTAAATCTTGCGGCTATATTTGCTGTGATCGGTGGGAATAAAGTGAACAATATGTTTTTAAGGGTGAAAGTCCTGAAGCTTAATAATTGCGAATCAGTTCATCCAACTATCATCATGCCTATACTATATCTGTGTCATCAGCGTGCTCGCTGGTATGCGTGGTTTGATTAATACTTGACCAAATAAATGAATAAGCACAATCATACTCGGATTTTGCTCGCTCTATTTTTTCATCTTGCTAGTAGGGTATTTAAAAAGGTAGTAGAGACATGTACCTGTATATGAAAAACGCGTCGGTCTTAAGCCTTATGTGTGTGTTAAATACGAAATGGCACACATAGCTTTGGAGACTGCTTGCTTCTTTAATGCGGTCGCCTTATGGTGGGAAAATTGTCTGTTTTTTATACATTTCAATCCCCAGGTTTAATTAATGACATTTGCTTGTCAAATGCTCCTGGCCGGCCCTTCTGTCAAATTTTAGAACCCATTCTGGCCCACAAGTCAAAAAGTTTGCCCACCCCTGTTCTAGAAGCATCATCAAGAACGGCTCCAACTCTTGGCATCTGCTGTGTTTCTTTTAAAACAACAAATAAAGTTTAAAAACAACAAACCCACAAAACCAGATGGAGAACTTTAGCCTCTGTTGGGAGCTATTTATTCTTTTATTTCTTTATCCATTTTGAATTGTGCTAATGAACTTACCGTGGATTTTTATTATTCAGACTTTATTAGTATTTATTTTGTTTTATCATTTTTCTTTATTATGTGTGTCAAACAGAAAAACAGGAGGAAATGTGGGCGGTCCACTTTCTATAAATCTAGGAGCCTGGTAAGGACGTTTGGGTTAGGGGCCTATGGGTTTTTACCAGTGCAAAGAGAGGTGACAGAGCAAGGGAAGGTTTGAACTCTGTAATGTTGCAAAAATATAGGAAATAAATCAACCGAACATCTAGAAGTTTGTACTTCAACTTCTTTTGCCTGCGTCAAGAAAACGTGACCCCAGTGCCTAAGTAGTTGCTTATTGGAACTTTATTGGATGTTTGTTTTGACAAACAATCGCCACTACAGCCTCATTCAGAGCTAAAGAGGAAGCAGCAGAGGTCCTGGATGATTGGATGAAGGATGGACTGGACGTGCTGCTGGACACCAGAGACGTAGCCAGAACATTTTAATAGGGGTGGCCGAAAACGGATAGAGGCCAGAACCTCAGGGTCAATCTGCACTGTTCCAACCAGAACGAGCACAACATCCATATTTTCTAAATAAAGACAAGCTATGCTTTCCTACAGCCTTTGCTAACAAATAGACGCATATATTTAAACCTCCATGCTGTCTAAAATAAAGGAATTAGTAGACAAAATTTCTGGGATGATGAACACATCTTTTTCGAATACTTTTATCAGAAAGAGTTTCTGAACAAAATAAATATTTAAATGGACTAATATCTACATTAAATGGATTTTTTAAGGTAATATTAAAGTAGTTATTTATCTATGATTTCACTAAAGACTCCTACATGACCTGAAGCGATAGGATTTTCTCTTTACCCCATATAACACAAAATTCAGTTCTGAAAAGAGCAAGAAATCAGAACCCTCTGAACTGAGGGTTGTAAGGAAGTCATATTTATCAGATGATATTGTCCCCAAAAGTTAGAAAATTTCTATTTTAAAAAGGCAAATCCTGTCCCTAAATTCAGTGTTGTTTTTTTTTCTTTTCGTTATGTTTATTTATCCAGGCCAGTTAGTTCTACGTCCAGCCTGTACACCTAAATTGTGAAATCATATATCCAGCGGTCATCCTGTCAATCAAAATTTTTCGCAGCTAATATACGTAAAAAAGGTTGAAAATAAGAAATCAGAATCATTTTCTTTCCCATTGAGTTTGCGTCCCAGTGTTCACGGGATGGACGTCTGTGTCTTCGGCAGGCGTAGAGCTAACAGAACTGGCAGCGCTATGTAGGCAAGTGGGCTCAAACATGTATGCGGCTGGAAGCCTTCTACACCAAACCAAGCTTCTGCCGCCTCTGGCGCCCAATTCCACCTATTATCTTCGTCCCCTCGCTTTCCTCCCTCTAAATAAAAAATGGATGACGGAGGAGACTCCATCCACGACCTCCGACACAAAAACTCTCCTCCTCCTGCATGTTTCCGCTGTCCATAGCGTTCCTTGACAGTGTTGTTTCTAAGTCACCAATTTAGTGCTACTTGGTTCCAATGGAATTTCCCATTGGGAACCTACAAGCACTAAGTTGCTAACTGGTTAGCGAGATGCTAACAATCCTGCCCCCCTTGATAATCGACCAATCACATTCACTTTATTCACTCGTGTAAAGTCTGGAACCGCTTCGGGGGAGAATTTGAAATGCAAAGCGGTTGGAACAGCTGCTTCCCTCACGACTTCTAAAGGAACCTTTGGCTATCTGATTATTAATGGATTAATCCTGAGAAATAATCCACAAGTTAATGGATTTACAAAATAATCCTTTGTTGCAGCTCTTGATTTTTTTTAACTATTTATTTGTATGATACAGCTGCAAATAAGTATTGGAACAGCTGTCTATCACCTAGAATTCTGAACCTCAAATACCTGTTAGTCTGCCTTCAAAATGTCCGCCTCCACTCCATTTATTATCCTAAATTAGATGCACCCCTTTGAGGATGTTAGATGCAAAAAAAACACCTGTCCCCCCCATACAATCAGTAAGAATCCAACTACTAACATGGCCAAGACCAAAGAGCTGTCCAAAGACACTAGAGATTAAATTTTACACCTCCACAAGGCTGGAGAGCGTTAAAATTAACATTTGGAACAGCCCGTTTCCCTACGTCATTAATGTTAGTATTTTGATGTGCATAATTAACCTCAGCATTTTAGTTGTTAAGTAATTGCAACATCGATGCATGGATGCATGTGTCGAGCTCTAACACTAAAACCCTGTGTCGGTGCACGTATCGTTTCAAGAAAGTCATGCGACCGATACAGGAGCTGTTTCCAACTGACTAATGCACTAAACTGTGTTTATAAGCGCATCTGTCAACGCAACACATATGCCAAAAAAAAAAAAGATCTTATGCGGTTTATCATCAAATAAATAAAGACAAATGGATCTTAGAAAAGAAAAAAAGAGCAATGTGTCAGACAGAGCAGTTCAATCAGGGGAAAAGGAGTATTTTAGCCAAGACGGCAAATATTTGAATGAATTTTCTTCCTGTGTCATCCTGTTTCTCTCAACTTTCACTCAGCTTATCTGAATTCACATTGACTTCCTGTTCTTCCTGTAGTTATCATTTTAAATAAATCCTAGTCCGACGTGCTCACTTAAATTTTCCCGTTATCTGTTCCCATTTATGGTTTGTCTAAAAATCCGAAAATATCAAACATATTTTCAATTTAAAGGAAAA
>JAGKQL010000729.1:0-24865 GCA_018398635.1 Cyprinodon brontotheroides
GGATGAAATGTGCATCAATTGAATGCATTTCAGCTCTTGGTGGCTTGGTTTGTGTCTGTCAGTAAGTGGTATATCTGTATATGTGTGTGTGTGTGTGTGTGGGGGGAGAGATAAGGGTATTTAAAGCTTACTTGTCTCTACATTTCTGCAGTGCTTCATCAGCTAAGAGCTTCAGGTTGATCAGCTTATCTCCTCGATAGAAACCATCTGAACAGCAAAAAAAAAAAGAAAGAAGATTTATGCATCATTTGGAGCAGCAGAACAGAAACCTTCAAATATGGATCAAATATAACCGACTGCTGCAGTCTTGGAGAAAGGGCTCTTTTTCAACATTTAAACTACTTTGAATTGTCCTTTCACTGAAATGTGTTATCTAAATAAAAATGACCTTGCTAAGGCAGACTGTTTTGCATGTTATGGTAGTTAGGCACTATTCAGTGTTTCTTTTTTTTTTTTTATCGCTCTAAGGGTGCCTTATTTTCACTCAATGGCTGATATTTCTAAAGAAGCTGCCGATTCCATCTTTCAGTATCCAACTTAATTAATTTTTGGATTCGTTTTAATCATTTCTTTCTACAAAACATGAAAGTCTGTTGGGTGTGAACTCTTTTCTTTGCAATAAAAAGATCCATTGCCCTGAAGAATGAAGATATATTAAATTCAAAGGCAGGCCATCAGCTTGTTGGATTAAGGTTTTCATCCACAGACTAATCTGTCCAACAGGACTGATTACAGACTCAGGATCATCTCCCAATCAGCTCCTTGCACCAATCACACCAACTGAAGAGGTGATAAAGTTTTGCATTATGCAAGAACCAAACAGGCAGCCACTAACGCATGTTTTGGCCAGAGCTCCAGAAACTGGTTTCTCAGAGATGAAACTGACCTGCAGTGATGAGCAGAGAGCACTGAGAGTCAATGATCCTCTCACACAAAGACTCGGCGGAGAAACCTGCAAACTGGGCACAGTGGTGGACAAGGCGTTCATATGCATGCATGGATAAAATAAAGGATAGCTTCACATATGCTGTCCTCTAACTCACCACGATGGAGTGAACAGCACCGATACGGACACACGCCAACATGGCAACCACCAGCTCAACCACCATTGGCATGTAGATGGACACGCGGTCCCCCTTTTTCACTCCTGCGTCCAGGAACAGAGTCAAGAAGTGGTAAAAGGAAGCAGTTGAGTCATTATTCAGTTATGTGTCAAAACTCAGATGTTTGAGCCTATTTCCAAATTTAACAATCAGATTTTACAGTTGTTTTTTTTTTACAAATATGGAGAAGCGGATGAAAACAATATGATTGTGAGGAAAAGTCCTGAGATACTAATATGTCCATGCTCTCCAACAATAACATCTTCCTATTAAATTTCAGGCTTGTCCAGGGCTGCACAGAAACCCTGAATGAGCAGAGAACAGTAGCTCTTCCAAGCTGGTCAACAGTGAGGTTCATTTCCAGAGTGGCTCTAAACACAGGGGCCTCTCAATAGTAGGGGCCAGTCTAATCTCCAGCTCTTTTCTTTACACCAGCTTCTGCAGCTTATTTGGAGATGAGGCTGTAAAATACTGTTACTCTGTTGAAAGCATGTGATTTCATCATCTATGAGCATACAGAGAGTTTAGTAAATTTCCTCATCTATGGGTCTACATGAGGCTCTGTGCCGATGTGTAAACTAGTGTAGCAACTCCACAACATTAGCTACAACGTCTAAAGAAAGTAAGGCTGCGTGAAGAAAAAGGGTTTTAAAACATGTGAAATGTAAAAATAATACAGAGCAACTACAAAAATTGGTGCCCATCTTATTTTACAATAAGATTTAAAAAAAAAAACACCTGGAATTCCTCAAGGCTAAGATCTCGGGACACTTTAATTCAATATCTACATGCATCTGTTAGATCAGATAAAAGAGAATTAAGATATCTCTCACCATATGTGAACTTCACATTTCTTTGGGTAGATATTAAATGTCTGAGTTTTTGTGTTGAGACTGTATTTTCTGCAGCTCTATGCAGAAAAAAAAATTTTTTTTTCTATATGAGAAGTTAGAAATGAATTTAATTAGACTCTGCGAGGCTTTACAGTTTATAAAAATATATAAAAAAATGTGTAATTCCAATAATCCCAAGAGTTAAGTTGGTAACATGAGTTACTTTTTTATTTTGTTTATGTATTCTCTGTGATGATCACCGCTTTCATAAGTTCTCCAGATTGCGGTGTTTAAAGTAAGGCTAAATGGCAAAGATTTTTCTTTGAAAATAAAAAATATAATACATAAAACTTCATGGATGGGAGACTAACTTACCCTGGGATTTTAATACATTAGCAAACTGGCAGACCTTCTGCAGCAGTTCTCTGTAGGTCACAGTCAGGTCATCACCAGGCTCATTACCTTCCCTGGAATAAGAGACAATTTGTTATGAAGAATCCCACTGGTTTAGTTTCTTATAACAAAAAAAATATAAGGACAAGAATTAAGGATTATAGAAAAAGGACCTGTGAATATTATACTGAAGGTGCATTACATTAAAAGGTGACTGATCTCCAACTATATATAGTAGGTTTTGAGCTTAGCCTAATGAATGCATGAGACTAAGGCCAGACGACATGGTGAATAACCTCTAATATATAATGTTTGGTTGGTTCAATATAATAAAAATAATTGTACTTTATTTTCCTTTTACCTTCTTTTACTATTAATTTGATCTATTTTATTACTCTGTCACATTTTATTGTTTTTATTCTTTGTTTGTTGTTATATATTTAGCTTTATTAACTCACTGTAAGTTTTTTTTTCTGTATTTCTTTATCGTTTTGTTATCCATGATGCACACCACTTTGTTTCACTTTGGCTGTTGTAAAGTGCTTTATAGATAAATCTAATGATGCTGATAATGATAATATAATAAAATAAAAGCCTCAGAATGACTGCTAACGATTCCCTTCAATCCTTTTCTGTTGCTTTTCTATTTAACACAGTTCTATGTTGGTTCCATATAGAAGATCTGACCTTGAAAACTGGAAATTTTTACAAAGACCAATGATTAAATGAGAAATGTAACAGATTCCAAACTGTTTTTAACCTGTAACAGAGGGGAAAGTGTTAAAGACTGAGACATGTTCAGATAACCCTAGGAAGAAAAAAAAAAAGCATCTTTAAATGGTTGAGGATTTTAATTGAGAGAGTAGAACAGGGTTTTCTGGTTAGTCGCTCTAAAGTTAAACTGAGAGTTTGAACTGGTTACTCTGCTTAGAGTGTGTCACGGTCAATTACAAAAACTTCAGTTGTGCAACATGACTTGTCTAAACGTTCCACTTTTTCACAATCGGGTTCATCTTAAAGTTTTCAGGAAGACAGCAGACGCCTCCTTGCAGGCTTCTGTGTTGTGATCAGGACCTCTGCAGGGATCCTGAAAGAACTTAGCAGGTATAAAAGCTGAATGGATAGTTGGAAGAGAGAAGATCTGGTCCATCAGGTTGTCAGGAGTCAAATCAGAGAGGTTAGAAAGCCTGGATACTGCATAGATGTTTTGTCTGACCTTTTTCAGGGTTTATTCTGTTTGTTTGGTCTGGATCAAATGTGACTTATCAAAGAAACATGTGTGATAATGTTTGCCACCATTGGTGAGAACTCTGTCGGGACAGAGTACATACCTAGGAAGCACCTCCAGTTTACATACTTTTCCTTTCCTTCCAACTGAAAAATCCCTGAGTGACAGCAGCAGTTCATTCAATGTAGATTTTGAATAATTCCCTTTCCAATATTGGAATGGCACGAAGAATGCATTACACATGTAGGAGATTTGCAATATACTAGCACCAGTGTTGCTCAGCACCAGAAGGCAGATCCGATATGATTTAGTTACGCTAAGTCCAAAGAGACATTTGCTTTTTGTATTTATTTCAGAACGATGTGCATTCAGAACTGAAGTGAACTGCATAAAAAAGGTCTATACCAAGGTGAGAAAAATCCTGGTCCTGCAGATCAAAGCTGACAGGTGTGAATACACCCTTAGAATCAGAACCTGTTGAGATGTAGATCAAGGTGTGGTTCCAAGAAAAAAAAAAGGATTTGTGAACGGGTTCCAACTTCCCTCCTGTGAACTGTTTACCCCTGGCTGTGTAGAACTATGGAGGAAGTCCAGAGAGTTGGACTGTCAAACTCATGTCTCTTTCGCGGTAAAAAAAAAACTTCCAGTATCTTGGTGACTTGTTCTGGAGTGATGGCCGGATGGGCCGACTTCAGCTCTGTCATCAGTACTGAAGGGGTTGTTCTGGTCTGTAGTGGTTGTGAAAAAAATGGGTCAGAGGTAAAACATTCGTTAAGTTCCAACTGTAACCTTTGTAACCCAAAGAATTCCACGCGAGCTTCCTTCACAGGAGAGTCAGACTCTGCCTCAGAGATACGGGATAAGCTCCATCAGACACCTATACACTGAAAGAAGCTGAAGGGCTTCAAATTGCAATCAGTAATCTTTCACTTGGTACAAGATCCTTTCATAGAGAAGAAAAAGAAATGGTGATCGTCACCAGGGAGAGGGAAGTGGAGGTCTCTTCCTGTCTTCCCTGCGACCTGATCTGGGTTAAGCAGGAGACAATGTTTGGAGGATGAAGGCACTGCATCTCTTACAGAGCCAGTGTGGTGATCCCACAATCATTAGTAGATTAAAAAAAACAGCAATCAATGGTCATCTTTCAGGAGTTGCTCTGTAGGTGAACATCATCACCTTCACTACAAAGTTGGAGGTAGGTTTGGGTAGTTTCTCCCTCATTTCAAAACAGTTTATTATTATTATTCAGCATCCCATTAATCTATTTTTTAAACAATTAAAAAACTTAAAACAACAGATGTTTACATTTTAAGACAAAGCATGAGATTATCATCGGATGAGGCCCACAGAACTTTCTACTGACCAGAAGAAGGCGATTTTATCACCGAGTTTCTTTTCATGGACGTTGCGGTCAAGCAGGTTGTAGCAGATGTTTGTAGTGGCTCCTTCCATACACTTGATGAAGATTTCTCCTTTGGTAACATCGAAGTTGTAGTCCAGGAACCGCCCTGTGTGTTTGGTCTTCCAGAAGAAGTCTTTAGCAATGGCGCCCCAGAACTCTAGTGAAGAGAAACGGGGTAGTTAGAAAAAAGCCCATCTGCCCTTCAAGATGTTTCTAAGTAATCTATATTAAAAAGACAAAATGACATATTGATAATAAAAAAAATTGGGTATAAATACCAATTTTGGGAGTTTTTCTGTTGTTGAACAAACACCTAATTAACCTCTGACTAAAAAGGAGGTAGAACAGCTCTGCTCCCGTTTCAGCATGGATATCTGTTTTTTAGACTCTTAATGAGTCCAACGATTAACCTCTAATATCTTATAAGAGTACAGAATGATTTACAACTTTACTGTTAACAGACTATTTGCATTACATCAGAGCTTGGAGGTAATCAAATGTGTTTGGGCTGAGCTAAATGATCCCTCGAAAAGGGTTATGATTACGGTTGTAAGTTTATGATACTTTCCTAGCAGGATGCAGCTACAACTCAGTACTATTTGCTACAAACTGGGCCAAACTCCTTCTCTTCCTGCAGTTATCTGCACTGTAAATGTCCGCACAGTAGTAAACCGTGTGCTTCAATAAAGCGTATTGTCTTTATGTCTGGCTTATGACTGCAAATCAAACTGCCTTTAGTGAAGATAAGACACACGGAACCTTGAAGCTCTGGAAGCTCTTACCAGGAAGTAACTCGGTGAAAAAATACAAATAAAAAAAAGGACAATTTCTTGTGTCCCATAGTTCAGACTAAGATTAGGATAAAACCGCAACAGCAGGAAAATAAGAAGTTTATATAGATGATCACACTAGTTGTATTTTTAAATGACAAAGCATCATAAAGTTTAATTCTGGTGGGAAATTAAACGTTTAGCAAGGCAAGATCACGAGAGCACTACAGGGTCACACTACAGGTTTGCAGGAGGAAGGGTGGATGGATTGTGCAACTCCAAAATGATGAAACAAGTTGGTATTAAGGTCTCCTCAGCAGGTCACCATCAATAGTTCCTTTAGTGTAATGCAAAGACAACTAAGTCATTATAACTGGTGAAGAAATATTCCAGCTTTTGATCTTAAATACTAGAATATTACTCAATTATAGCACATATCTTTTTACATGGGTCAAGCTTTAAATGTGGCCCTCACAGTAACTAAAGTCTGTAAGTAAGAGGATGGAAAGATAAATATTACATGTATGTATGCAGGGCTGCAACAAACAATCATTTTGCTAATTGATTAATCTGTTGATTTTTTGATTAATTATCAGATAGCAAAAGGTTCCGTAAAGAATTTTTAGCAGAACTTAAAACCAGGGGAAACAAGTTTTTTTTTTTCCCTTTTTATCTTGAATGTAAAAAGTTTTTTTTTTGCTTTTTTTACAACTTTGGTATAATTACTTGTCTGAGTGGTCTGCTCTGTCAGTGTAAGGCATGTTTTAGAGTATTTAGACTCCAGTTAACAATCAAATGCTAAATAAGTTGATTATTTCTAGAATTGACGAATCTGATGAATTGTTTCAGCCCTAGATGTATGAGAGGAACAATTCAGTTTCAATTCAGTTTATTTATATAGCGCCAATTCACAACACGTCATCTCAAGGCACTTTACAGTTCACCAGATCATACAGTCAAATTGATTTTCTATCTAAGGAAAACCAGTTGATTGCATCGAATCATTGACTCTAAGGCAATCCCTCACACTAAAAGCATGCTTGTAGCGACAGTGGAGAGGAAAAACTCCCTTTTAACAGGAAGAAACCTTCAGCAGAAACAGGCTCAGTGTGAGCGGCCGACTGGGGTTCAAGGAGACAGAAGCAGAGATACAAAAAGCAAGTGTAAAAAGCAGCCTCGTCCAGGAACAATGAAATAAAAGGAAGGACTGATGGATAAATTGTTGGATGTAGAAATTATTTAGAAAAAAAAACAAAAAAAACTTTGCGCAACTTATTTTTCTAAGCATCATTTGTTTTTTCAGGGATGTATAATTATCTAGTGAATATCTGGATCAACCCAGGGGGTAAACTATCCATATTGTAATGGGGTCTATATATGCAACAGGAAACATAAACCTATGCATAAAATCCCAAACGCTCCAATTCTATTTTATTTTTTTTTTCTAAAGTAATGGAAGCTGCATTTCCTCATAAATCATCTTTTGCTGAGTTTGAACTTTGGCTGCCATGTTTTGCTCCATTGGGAATATTTGCTACTGCAAAATCTGAGAAATTCCTGGAGAAACTCCAATATTTCACAGATACTATGTAGCAACAGAGCAACGCGGATGCATTGCTGGGTGTGGAGACGCAATTCACCAGGTTACGACACGTCTATCCCTATGTTTTATATCTTTTATACTTCCTCAAGTAGCCATTTACTGCCTCTAACACCAAATGCTGCTTTATGTTAATAAAATAGGGCAAAGGACTCACCATCTGGATTCTCTATAGAGTTGATGTAGAGCTCTTTGTATCGCTCAAAGCTGGGGATGTGAGACTCTTTCTTTAGGTCCTCATTGCAGTGGAAGACGTCCTCCTTCGGGGCTTGATCGGGAATCATGTTTCTCCAGGGTTAATCCAAACACAAGCCAAAGTATGGACAGCTCAGCCTGATGTTTCTAATAGAGTCCTCTACGGCAACCTAAGGACCAAATTTAAGCAATCTACTTTGTTGTTTAATTCGTAGAAAGCAACTGGATTTGATTCCTCAGTTCTTTAACTCATCTGATGAACTGTCAAATCTCGCGCGAATGGCAAATATTCGAAAAAGCTAACTGCAGATTTCATTCAGACTTCCTTGTTCTGTAGGGTGATTTATTACGCCTTTTATTTAAACCTGGCGTAAAAGAAAATATTTATAAATAGACCCAAAACGTGCCGTTGGATGTATAAAACGACGTCCAGGTCAGCTGTGGCGCAGCAGCCGCGTCTGGTCACTCCTGGTTGAAGACAGACGTGAAACGGTTTGACACCCGCGAAGCTAACAAGCTAAGCTAAGGAGAAAAAGAAGTCAAGGTTCGCTTCATCCGCCAAATGTTCTGTTCTACACGTACCGAACCCAGTTATGTGTAATTATCAGATAAGCCCATGCTTTCATCCAGCATAGTTCAATACAACGGTAATAAAGTGTTTTTAGCCGTAGAGCTAACTCTTTGTGCGCCTCTTGACTGTTTATTGTAAGTGTGTGTGCTGCTGCTGGACTGTTTGGCTCCGAGCCAGAGCCAATCAGAATTCAGGGTGTGTTCACGTGTCCCTGGTGACAGCTCGGAATTTACTGTTTGACATATGCATATATTAAATGCGAAAACGCTTTATTTGTGGCTAAACAGTACATATTTAAAATGTTTTGGTACAATTTAAATCTTAAAAGACTATTTAATATATACTGTCAAGATATCAGTCGAGTTTTCCTTGAAATCCCCAACAGCGTCATGAAAGTGAAAAGGTCTAACGGTGCGTTTGGGTCAAATCTGAGGTCGAAACTAGGATCAGGTTATGGTGGCACGCCCTAAACCAGTGCATGACAATACAAATAGGAACATTTTATTTAAAAGTATCAGATTAGTTGTTTAAAGTTCCATCTCCATTAACAATTACAAAAATTTTATAAAATTTCCATGCTCTAATAAAAGCATTATTTTTAGTGTTTATAAAGCTTAAGTATTACTTTTGATAGTCTATTTACAGGGAGGTGATCTTCAGGGCCACTCTCCGGGCTTTTAGGGCCCCTTAAAAGATTTCCTCTAGGACTTCTGTATTTGGCTGCATCTAATTGTTACATTAAAACATACCAACTTCCTTTCCTCTGTTGAATAAAAGCATCCCAACTCTGCCACCAAGATGTGTTAAACATTTCTACATGTCAAGCTCATTTTAACTATAGTACCTCCAAGAGGACAAAATGGAAAACAAGACAATATAGGAGCATTTCTTTCAAAAATATTTTGATAAAACTGATATTTTGCCGTTATTTGAGCATGACCTGCCTAAATTAGACATCCAGCAGCACTGCTATTGCATCTATGATTTAAGATGTAGGTCATTTAGGACTCATACACAAGTTTTACTTAGGGAAACCATCTTTAAATCACTATCTAAGGATTATTAAAGGATAAAAGAGATCAATTTTCATTTTTTTTCTAAAGAACCCCCTGAAAAATGTTTTTTAGCCCTTCCTAATAAACAGAACAGCATAAATCAAAGGCAACCTTTGACAATGAAATACTGTTTTATTGTTTGTACAAAAAGCATTTTTAAAAGATCCAACTTCAGCAGAGATTAACAATTATCATCAGAGAGAGGCCTGATGCAAAGGAGAGGGAAGAAGTCAGGTGGCCCTGGGCTCACAGTGTAAAACAACTAATCAGCTCTGATTGTTGAGAACACAAAGGTCTGGGGTAGGTACCAGCAAAACCTTTAAAGCCACTTCTTTCTGCTCAGGAATTTTTAATGAAAAGCCCAAACTCTGATCTGCTACAACAGGCATTTGGAAGATGTGGATCTGTCCTCACCAGCAGGAATATATGTAAGCTTTAAAAGCTAAGGATCAATGAGAGCAGAAAGTCTCAACAAGCAGGAGCACTTTCAGGTTTGGGTAAAGAAAAAAAAATCCACCACAATTTAAAGTAGGGAGAACTCGACATGCAGCTCAAAACAAAGAAAAAACTCAAACTGACAAAGTAGAAAACATTCGGAGAATTTCCAGCAGTAAGAGCAGCTCACATTAGCACTTGGATGATTTGGTACAAAGGCCACAGTGTAAAACATTGCATCACAAAGAGCACTTCTGACGAGTCTCCCTTCTGTCGGTTTCAGGTATTTAAGGACTTGAGAAAGTCACAGTGACAAGCAGGACAGGTTTGTTCTACCGACTCTGGCACTATGTCTGCACCTCTGCTTAGAAATGGCTAATTAAAAACAGCCACTATTGCCGTTTTAAATACAACTTAACCCCGTGGCTTTCAATTCACCAGAGAAAATTGTTTTTAAGTCATGAAAAACTGTTACTTAAGAAGTTGGGTAATCAATTCTTTTAGAATGTTGAAAGCTTCAATATTTCATCCTGCAGTAATAAGCATCACTAAAGATGCAAAGAAGCAATACAGGCAAAAATCCAATAATAAAAAAGCTGCATATTTCGTTTGTGCTGTGCTTCCGAAACCACAAAGGAGAACTGACAACACTCGCTGATAAAAAAAAAAAAAACTGAAGCACCTCAAAGGAAAGGTTTGATTCGTATGAAATTTGGTGCAAATGCAGACCCTAAAGGAAATGGAATCCCTACAGAAACTAGGAACGTGACAGGGCATGGGTGGAGGCATTGCAACTAAAGCAACATTGTTTTCAAGCAGCTGCTGAATCGTCCTATTTGGAAAGTGAGAAGATGCTTTTTGGACAGCATTAGAGGCACATGATGCAGCTTAATATTTGTCACAATGTGGGTTTGGATGAAGTTAAGTGTCATACTGCTAAGCATGAGTAGAGGAAGCATGTCATGTTTGCAAAGGGCCAGAATTAAAGGCGCAATCACAGTAAATGAATGATACAACCCCTAGTCCCACCTAAAAGGAGATACAAACATCAAACTATTAGTAAATGAACAATCACTACTCCTAAGAGTCTGCAACTATATCAAAATACTGTGGCTCCACATTTAATTCTACTTATGATGCAATATAGTGTTTGGTCTAGACTTGCCAACTTCATTAAATTTAACAAAGTTTCTGAACCATTTCTGGGATAAATCAAACATCCTTTATTGAGCTTAAAGTGAAGTCTAAACTGTTTCTAGTTTTGTTTTTAAATTTTTCTGATTCAGGTTGAGCGTTTGGTCCTACAAAAAAAATTAAAATAGATTTTTCAGGAAGGGAAAGAAACCCCAACCCTCCAAAAAAAGCATGAAAACATGACTTGGCCTACAAAATGGGCTTTAAAAAAAAATCCCACTTTTGACAGTAAACAAGAAAAAAAAAATCCTCAAAAAGAAAGGTAAAAATAATAAGAAAAAGGGTTGATCTAAGTGAAGGCAAGTACCAATAGAGAAAAACCAAGGCCCCTGGGACGCAACCAATCCTTCTACTCTTGGCAGTGATGGAGCTTTAACACCACAGAGATAATTCAGAAAAACACAATCCATACAAAAAAAAAAAAGTTGCATCACAAATTCAGATGCAACTCAAACAGGAACTACTACGTGTTCGGGCGGCTGAGCATGTGCCTGAAATACATCTGTACTATTTTAATGAAAAACAGTGACGTACAAACTATTATATATATATTAAAAAAAGGACTATTAAGAGTGAAATAAAACCCAAACAGATTTTTGACAAACATTTTTATGAATAAGGCCTTTGAGAAAAACGTTCCACTAACAGAACTAAACATCAGTGTTTTGGTTAACTTAGAAAAAAAAATGTGACACAGTTACATACGTCTAAAAAAAGTCTCCAACCAAACCCAGAACAAACAATAATTCTGATTAAAATTGGTTAGACTAATGAACCCTTACAGCCCAGATGAATGGAAAGGGAGAAAGATATGAGGGACCAATGAAAGCAGACTGATGAGATCATCATAGGCTCACAGTGCTCATCAAGCAGCTGGTCAGGTCAGCTGTAACATTCAAAACTAAAGAACCAGCTTAAAGGCTACAGGTGGGAATTGGGATTGGATCTGCCGATCAGCAGGAACAGAACTTACTGAGCAGTCACTGGTAATCAGCAACAGCATTTAGCACTTTCTAAAAATCACAAAATAAGCTTGGTTTCGTTAGACACTTTTTTCCTAGATTAGGGAATTGCACATTTTAAAAGCTTGAAATTTGACAATTTTGTAAGAATCAATGGATTGTGAATATAGAGGGAAAAAAAAGAGATTTCTTAGAAGAACCTAAAGATGAGGACATGGAGGGAAAAGACAGAAATGGGACAATAATAACTGGACAGAAGCACTTCACACAGAATAATTGTTCATAGGTGGTAAAAGGCCAAAAGAAGACCATACCGTTCCCATGTCCCAGAATAAAGATGAAAAGATTGTTCTACAGAGAGCTAGCTACCAGAGCATCAGTTAGTCAAACCACTGCAGAGGTTAGCAGACAGAGGATAAAGCATCGATGCAACAGACAGCCTCTCCTGACATCCACCCAGCTTCACACAAACCAGACCAGGGATCCATGTGAAGCTCTATCGGGTGCTGAACAATGTGTCAAAGGATAATCCTACATATCTGCCAACCTCAATGTCTTGTTCTGACTGTCAGATGCTTCAGATACTGCTGGACTACTCGTTCACTTCTGCCCTCTGGTGGTTGTTTTAGCAATGCAAGTTTTAGGGAAATCAAAACTATATTTGCATCCCTGGTCTGCATGTGGACCAAATCAAATTAGTCTGACAAACCTCTCCTATTTAATTAATCTGATTTAATTACCAATTCAGAACATTTATGAATGATAAAAACAAGACCATATAGAAAAAAAGACGGTATGTCCCTCAGTATTTGATCGGGTGTTGTGCTTCTCTTCATGGTCACCAGCAGAGGCACAGAGTGGCTGCAGCACCGTGACAGAAACAAAACATTCAGGGTTTGTTTGGAACAAAGGGCTGGTAAACCAGCTCTGTCATTAGGAGGACGAGGTTCTTCATTTGCATCAAACAGGTTATCAAACACACACACGCACATAAGAACAGCCACGACATCACTTATGCTTTTTACACTGGAGTCCACAACAGATACCAGATCTAATCCACTCAGAGATCTGGTTTTGGGAAGGACCGGATTACAGGGCAGTGCTAGGGTTGGCTTTTGAAGGCTTTGTCGATTATAGAGAGCGGGCTTGGTGTCGGGGTGTGAAACCAAACCGCCTTGGCCTGAAAAAAAGGACTCTGAGGTGGGTTGATACCAGGACATCGGATGAGAATCTGCTCGCAGTCTTGATTTAAAACTCTTCCTGCTCTTCGGCATCTGGTATTACGAAACCGTCCTGCAGAGAGACGACACAGGATGAATCTGTTAGAAGATATGGAGGCTAAGGCAGCTGGTATCAAGTTACAAATATTAAAAGCTCTTGATATGGTGCACTTAATGTTTTCATAAGGCTGCCTCCTTGTCTTTGAGTTTATCTGTGTTTCGAAGTGATGGAGGAGATAGCTCTGCTCTGATGTAGGAGGAACATTTCTTCCTCTCTGGCTGACCCATTTAGAAATCAGATTCTAAACAACCTTCCTTTTTAAACCACTTCCCTGCATCTCTACCTAAATTTCCTCCAGAAATCTCCTGTTTTTCCTCCTTATTCATTTCCCCTTGCCCAGTACATCCACAAACACTCATCTGGAACTCTACTTGCTCCTCATCTTACTTGCTGTGGAGGAAATAAACTATTCAAGCACATCTATAATCTGTCAGTGAAATTTATCAAATATCTTGACATTAGTTTCTATCACAGAACAATTCTTTTATATTCTCAACAAGTAGTTAGAAAAATCTTTAACTGATATTGCCGATACAGCCAACATAATACATAAATTTGCAGATTATGATGAGATTTGTTGCTTCATTTAATAGAAGCAGAGCTGCACCCACAAGTTGGCGACCTTTTTTGATAAATAAAATAGATCAAAAGTAGTTGAAGGATGATGGCATGCCATCTTTGGACTCATTGGAGTATTTTTACCACTCAGTTTGCATCAATGAGGACTAGAGCTGAGGCTGAAATACGCATACATTTCATATATCCGAGGAAGAGTTATTGCAAGAACTAATGTATTCTAGTGCAACTTTAATTCAATTTATTTAATTGAAATATCACAATTGCAATGAAAACACATCTAGTGAGAAGTCAGAGTAAATGCAAAAGTATGCAGGGAGTCATTGTAACAGAAAACTGTTTTTCAGGACCAGTTGGCTGTTTGCTTCTTTTAAACAAAGGGGCAGCTTTCATAGGATTAGAGTCTAAATATATACATTAATTTACCTTTTGGTCTCAGTCATAAAACAGATTTATGGAAATCTAAGAGAGGATCTCAATTCTTATTCAGAGGAAACTGTTTACAGCTTATTTTGCAAATCAGGCTAATTACGCTAATTGCTAATAGATACAAACTGGATACTTAGGATAGTGGAAGTGTTTTATAGGAACTCTTAACTGGTGAACTTATCTCCTGATAAAAAATATTAACATTTGCTCAAAGTGCTGGTAAAGCACTTTGAGGTCATAGTCTTTGCAAAAAGTAAATAAAATAAAAAAAATCCACTGAACTTTGTTTCAAAGTTTGAAGACATTTCGCTTCCTATTAAGGAAGCCTTTTCAATTAAAAATGTCACAAATGGCGTTCAGTTCAAACTCAACGCTAACTCAAACTTGGAAACAGTCAGTGGATTGTTTTTTTTCATAGCAAATAAAGCTTCATGTTGCAATTCTGAAAAATGTCATTTGTTTCCCAGCTGTTTCTATGTCATTCTGGACATGCCAGATAAAAATATTCGCCTTGAGCAGCTAGAAGAGTAGGCTCATCTGTGGGTCCCATGGAATATTGAAACAGCACGACCCTGAAGATGGTTACCAATTCTCCATGTGGGGGATAAACCAAATCAACAGCTTATATGACATCTGGTTTTACTGCTTTTACTTGTTAAAAACCCAGTTTAAGGACCACAAGTCCAGTTCAGGCTGTATTTGTAGTTGTCAGATATCTTTTAAGGTTCTTTTGTTCAAGTTCAGCGAGTCAAAGATTAAAAAATGTTGTCTAAATTCAGATCGTGAGAACAGTGTAGGGAAACTCCATAGTATTCCAGAATGCATAAGTCTTAATTATATATATTTTTTTAGTAAAAACTAGAATTTAAATGAAGTTATACAAAAACGAAATATTTAGAAATGGGAA
This sequence comes from Cyprinodon brontotheroides, assembly GCA_018398635.1. Classification (NCBI taxonomy): domain Eukaryota; kingdom Metazoa; phylum Chordata; class Actinopteri; order Cyprinodontiformes; family Cyprinodontidae; genus Cyprinodon; species Cyprinodon brontotheroides. The sequence goes on from JAGKQL010000729.1 coordinate 14,935, forward strand.
ACGAAACTAATACAAAACAATATTCTTTATAGGGGAAACCTCCTACAGCTACTGTTTCATTTCTCGCTCTCCGTTTTGAAACCTTCCTCAATGGTTCCAAGGCAGGACAGAGAATCAAGTCGTGGGAACAGACTACATTGAGTTAAAGAAAAAAGGCCTTAATGAATCGACTGTCAATTATTGAAAAATAAGCGGTCAGAAAAAGATTTATTTTAATGAAAAAACTCACGTCTGTGGCATAGAGAATGTCGACAATCCTCTGCAGTGTGGGGTCGCCCTCTCCTTCTTTCTCCTGGCAAATCAGCTCAATGTTCCTCAGCTTACCAAAATAAAAGTCTCTTTCCTTCTCCATATCCTGAATTGTGGATTTCAGAATCTCTATCTGTTGGTAAGAAAAACAAAACAAGAAAAGGTATTAAGACTTTATAAAAAAAAAAAGTAAAACTGTCATTTTGACCTTAAAGCACCATATTAGATTTACGAAGCCTTAAAAATAGTACCTGGCTGATACAACATAAATAAATGTATATCAATAAGTAAACAAGCTAAAAATTGAAAGAAAAATCCACACAGTTCTGACCTCATTAATGAGCTCCGCCCTCTCTTCATCGCCACCTCCCATCCCTGGTTTCTTTGTCGCAGCTGGAGCCAACTTCGGTGCAACTTTTGCAACTGGGGGCTTCTGGGTAGCTGGTGGGAAGAATCAGGGATATTTTGAACATATTCTGTTCTTTTTTTCAATGTATGCATAAATTAACCAATCAACCAAAAATCTGAGCTAACTAATCAAAATGGCCAGAGCACAGACCTTGATTGAGGGTCTTCTTAGGGAGTTTGTTGAGGGCTGATGTGGGAGGACTGGTCAAGGCATCCTGGCCTTGCCTCATGGCCACCGGGTCATACTCCCTCCCATCGTAGTTGGCATCAAAGAACTTCTTAAACCACTGAACGAACTCAAAGTTGTCCTGGAACTTCCCCTTGACCAGTTTGTCAACTGGAATAATCTGCAATGAAATAAACACCCCTTCAGACCTACTGATGGTTTCTATCACTGGTTAACAGATTTACTCTAGTTAGCAGTCACAGCTAAGCAGTTCTGAAGAGATCGAATCCTTTAGGCACTGGTACTTACTTTGTCAACCCCCATCTTTTTGAAACCAACTTGCAGAAGCTTGAAGTTGTGGATGTATTCATGCTCCAATTTGGCACCAAATTTGACTTTCTTCAGAGGGATTGAGCCGGGAAACAGCATGTCCATAAACTGGCAGTAGACGGCACCTTTTCAAAAACAAAACATTACAGTTTGTATTGTCATCTGGTCAAGACGTTTTGGAAGACTGTAAAAAATCTGCATGAACACGTCCCTCCTTAACCTGCATGAAAACCAAAGTCCCAAACAATGATTTATCCTAATTTTTTATTTTTTTTTTGTAAAATCTGATTCTTTTGCATGGTTGTTTGCATTCCAAAATACATCCGAATGTATGCGATCTCCAGTGCGCAGTAGAGGACGCAAGACATGACAAACAATTTCTGTCTTTACTGAAGTAAACATGGATGGTAGAGCTGGAGCACATTTTGCAAAAATTTCCTTCCAAACCTCAGCCAGTAATTTAACAAAACAATATTCTCAAGAAGGTTCATTATCGGGAACAAACAATAAAAATGGGATCCGTGTTGTTCAGACTGTCATGAAAAGATCAGATACAGGCTGCATGTGGGCAAAAATAAATAAATAAAATTGAGTTCGGGTCACTTGAAGCTGCTGTGTGAACACTGCCTCTGTCAATATTCTACTGCACAGTGTCCCTTTATAAAACACTGTTTATCCATCAACCAAGAATAATCACAGTTCATTTCAAAAGCAGAAAAAAAAACTTAATGTACACTTAAAAAAGGACCTGAATATCTGTTGAGCCAACATTGTGCTTCAGATAAAAGATCACCAATCAGGAAAAAAACAGTACAAAAATAATATCAATTTAAATTGAATATAATGAAATACCATCAGGAAGAACTGGTAAGAGAAGTTCAAACCCACACCTCTATTCAAGAACATAAATAGAGGGAGATGTAAGACACCATTTTAGCCGTTTAGCAGTTTTTACAGTTGGGTTTACTTCTACAAGAATTACAAGTAAATGCAGTGTTCCAGGCTGCACATAGAAGGGGGACATTTTTTCACAGTCTTCCCAAGGATCCGAAGACTTGACCCTGCTGGCTCCCTGCCCCCGTCCGCCGGGGTTCCCAGACTAGCTCTAGAGCTGACATCTCAGTTCGAATGCCCAGTGCGTTTCGACTACGTTCTGCACTGTAGTTGACCAAAATCCCGGACAATTTCGAAATTTCTCCCAAACATTTTGTTAGGTATGAAAAGTAGGACATGTCTAGGAAAAAGAGGTCGTTTGCTCACCCTACCATATAAACAATTTGATGTTTCAGTGAGTGAGTGCTTGTTGCGTCTTTGCTCAGCAGCTTCCCTCGTTCTAAACCAACCAATTAGCACACAGCTCATCTAAATATTCATGAGCATACCATAAAAGGAAGAAAACCTGTCGTTTCATTCTGGGGCTTTAAACTAGGCTTGCATTAGGGCTCATAGAACAGCAAATAGGCCATTTTGAGCCCAAGCTGCACCCTATTCAGAGACCTTAAGGACCAGCACCAAAAACCCTATATAATTATTCTATGACCCCTTTTAATCTTACTAGTACAATCTTGTTTTTGTACTTTCCTAAATTCAGCTTCTGCTGCAAAAAAAAAAATGTATTTAGAAAAACTGTTATTACAGTTCCGTCTAGGAATGTGATTTTGATGAGGAAGAATCCCATTTTAGTGATCTACAAATGGAACACGGATAGTGCTTTTAATAAATGTTAAAATGGCCTGCCATAACCCACATCAAATAAACCTACGAATTAACTCGAGCAGCAATCTTATGAAACGTCATCTCCCTCTTTTGTAGCTGTAGCTGTCTTTTTAACAGTATCTCAAATTTGATTTTCGTTTCTACATTGAAATCTAATTCCAGTGTTGTGAAGTAGGGAATTCCTGTTGACAGTTAAATCGGTGTTCCACTGATAATGGCTTTTCAGACTTGTTATGCATGTGCTCAACTCTGGCTGAATCCCAACCTGACCCCTAAGCAGAAGCCCTTATCGATCAAGCGTCACTCCCAATGAAGTCACACTCACAGCTGTGGAATTCGCCTTTATTGAAGTTGGGAGAACATAAAAAAAACAGAATGGAACAGCCTCTTCCCTCCACTGGGAAAGGAAAGCATGTGTTGCAAGTCCACGTGAAATCAAACATTTGCCCCATCATAAAATGGCTTCAAATAGTACCTTCTCTTTTAAGATCAAACGTGTCTATTTTTCCCTTTTCCTTGGTGTGAAAAAGATGCAGAAAACCAGCAAAACATACATCTGCCTGCCAGTGCTTCCTCCACCATTAGGTCACAGTTACACCCGCAGGCAAATTTCAGTGAGTCTGCACAGAGTCCCTCGCTATTTGAGGGCTGAAGGGTTCACTCATCCCACCCACTACGTGGTTTGAGAAGGCCCTCAATATGGTGGACACTCTGCAGGAATGCGCAAATGGAGGGTTAGTGCTCTGGGAAAGCATTTAGGAGCCAGTTTGGGATTACGCCTCTGACTGGATGTACTCAGAGTTTATTAAACTAACTCAAAGCAGCCTTTTTGAAACCATAAACTCAAGAGTTTCCCACCTTAGGCTAGATCAATTCAGAGTTGAGGAGTCCGAGTTTGTTAAACCTGCTTTATGAAACAGGCCTCTGGTGCAATCCTTTTAGAGGCCTCAGGTCATCCAACACCTGTTTGATGTTCAACCAGAAGTGAACAAAGGAGGCAGCATTTAACCTCTATGCTCCTTGTGTCTGAACGGTGTTGTACAAATAAAACTTGCCTTATCTTGCCTTATACTCACGCTGTAGCATGTGATTACATGCATTCTCTGCCCCTGAGGTCTAACAATGAGTCACCGGACGGCTGATGGGCTTCAGCTCTGAAAAGATTCTCTCCAATCTTTGTTCCAAGCAAGGACCAGAGGAAAGGTTTTGCACATCCATTCAGTTGGCACATCCATGAAGTAAAGCAACATGAACGTCGCAGAACTTTACATTGATTAAGAAAAACCTGGTTTAAATATACATTAACACTGCAAACATTTACCTTCTGAATCTAGTCCTCTTTTTATAAGAACCTGATTCACCAGGCAATGAAATGGAATTAATAAACAAAAAATATATTATTTAGTGACAGTGGAACTGAGTTGGAAAGAAAGTGTTGTTTATCTGAAGGTTAACAGGTTCCTAGAAATAAAAGGAAAACTCAGTGAAGCATTCCCTTTGTTTCATATCAGCAACAATAATAAACTTCCAAACTAAAATAAGACTGATGGGTTCAAATGGTCATGAAAAAGAATTCCCCTGTAACGAGATGCTGAAAGATTAACCTATTTTCACATCCTTGTGAGAGATGAACGGATATAAAGACTAAAGGGGACTGTGGGAATAATGGAGTGGTAACTAGAAAAGAAAAATGCATTAAAAACGATGATATACAAAACTGGCTTATTAACCTGCACATATTTAAAGCGAAATCTACGTGCAAAATATAAAGTGTTAGTTTATTTAAATTTTTTTTTTTATAATTCCATCTTCAATTCTACAAGATGCAGAAGGTCTGGAAGAGGCCTCTTCTCTGCATGGTCTTCATCACCCAAATGTGGCATTCCCTTACTAGAAAATGCATTTGAGATTCAGTTCACTTAATGTCATTTGGCTGTCACCTCATGTCAGCTTTTCTTTTACAAAAGAAAATAACTTGTAAAAGATGTCAAAACAAGGCTAAATGTTATTCCACCCACAATATGGAACAAGCGTTCAGAAACGTCTTCTTTAACTTGGTCTTAGCAAGGCCTGAAAAAGCTTCCCCCCAGCTTTAAAGTGGGTTAACTTTGAGCTTTCACTCTAAAATAAGAGACATATTGACAAGTTAACCAGACTGATGTCCTTACAACTCATTATAGAGTTCCTCTAAGACAGAACAAACAGGTTGCGATTAAAGTCCACCCACCATCTTACTAATGTTGATTTTAAACACCTATTACAGTGAATCACCATTTCTTACCTGTGCACAACATTTCTATCTTTGTGAGGTTCATCTGGAGAGACTCGTTGATCCACACCAGCATATCATGTCGACTTAAGTTGTCGCTGGTCACTGACGTTGCGTACACATTCACAGCCATTGTGGCTCACCTACAGACAGAGAAGACAGTGGCTTACTGAATTCGCAAGGAGCTCAGCTTAGAGAAATAAATGCGATGACAGTGCTGATCTAAAGGCGTGGCACAAATTCAGCAGCCACAAGGATAAGGTAACATTCATAACAGATTCAAAACACACAGCTCAACAAAGCAAAACCCTTTCAAGTCCTTCTCTAATAGGAGGTTATTTGACTATCAAAGCAACATGAACGATTAACCGTGCAGGATCATCTCCTGCTGATGGATATCATGGACACATTTCCTTTTCCGTGCAGTAGGACAGACTGGGAGCGATGGCACAAGAAGGTGCAAGTGCACAAAACGACAATAGGATAGGGGTATAGCATTTTTTTTTTAATTAAATACACAATACAATACCATAAATAATTGCAGCAATAGAGTTTAAGTGACCAACTCCAGACAACAGAATGGGAAGGACTAATATTTAGCACTATTCCCTCTATAGCCTGAGGATGATCAGATGTAACAATTTCCTGCAATTAGACACCACCAGTCAGGTAGAGCATGCTCTTGCATTGCAGCATGCCAATATCTGCCATTTAGAAATACATTGTCTAATATAATCTTAATTCTAAACAGTGCTTCACATAATCAAACCGTCACACTGTATTCAGAGGATGGTGCTTTTTTTTATGTTTCTCTGTGGTATAAATTCTAGAGCCACACTGACTTTTTATTTTTATTTTTTTACTAAATCTAGTTGACGAGAAAATAGTGACTCCAGTTTAGTAACCTTTTCACTAAAGCATCAGTTAACCTGCTGATAGAACACCGACATCACTATGTGCAAATTTGCATCAAGAGCGATTAACAGATCCGATTATGCTGGCAAATTTTTAAACCAGATGTGGACAACTGTTAGTGTGATGGTATCAAAGTGGGCACAGCTTCAATTATTTATCATATCAGAAGGTTAGTGATTAATCACTAACTGTGTTATCCCTTCAAACGTGTTTGCTGCAGCTGGTTAGTTTCACAAAGCTTTAATTTAACTATTATTTTCAATACATCCTAATGTGCATCTACATGTTTCTATTAGCCAGTCACTCTGCAGCACATACATATTTCTATTATTAACTGAAGCCGAGAAGCAATGGTAGCACTATGGAAAATTTATCATGGTTTCCAAATATTAGTGAAATATATGGCATAGGTAAATATTGGTTTTCATCCATAACAAAAATTATTTTAATATAAATGCATTCCTAGTTTGAAGATATTAATTCATTAAATAAAATGGGTAACAATACCAAGTGCCCTTTTCCCTTTATTTGTACAAAATGATAAACCTATTAAATATCCTTTTTTTTTTTTTTAAGTGGAAGGACCCAGTGGTTCTAGTAAAACTGGACAGATACTTTCCCGTTTTATTTTTGAAGGGAAGGATCCAGTCTGTTTCATTACAGAGCTACATCTGGGTTGGTGCTCTGTTTAACAGTGACATCATCCTGGAGGACATAAACAACTTCAATTATAGAGGATGGAGTTAGGCCTGTCTTTCAATGTTTGTCCCATTTCCTTGAAGACCTAGCTATGGGCTCAGCCTTTACTCTAAATTTATGCCCTCTTTCAGCTTTTTTTAAGATGAAACCAGCTCAGAACATAGGTCTGCTTAACCGTTTCTTTCCTAGACAGAGTCACACATGAAGCTTGTTTATTAATTGTTTGCTATTCTAACATACAAAGTATCTATGGATCAGTGCAGCTATGTTCCTTTTGTGTGTCCAATTCTGTCCTCTAGAACCTCCATTTGGCCTCAATAGAAGCCCGCTCACAATGAGCCTGTTTCTGTTGGAGGATTTTTCCTGTTTAAGAACTGGTGTAAAGGAATTGCAGCAGAGCCAGTGACACAATGCAAGGGAACACATGCTCATCCAGGAGGAGTGGAGCCTACAAAGTAAATGACTCAATACAATCAGTTGATAAAAGAAATAAAAATAAAATGACATGTATTGTGATTTGACAGTATTTACCTAATATACATTTTAAACAATTTAACAAATATCAAACCTTTTAGGCGTAAAAATACTACAAATTCTTCTACAAAGGTAAGCATAAGTATGATATTTACAAGAGATTAACTACTTGCAAAAAACAAAATTGGGGCGGATCATTTGCAGTTTAGTGATACAAAAAAAAAAATCATTGTTAATCCAACATTGTCATGCTGTTGAATTTCTACCCATATAAATAAACATTTCTGATTATCATGATTATCTGTACCATTGTTTTTTATCTTTTTCTTTTAAATAATTCATATCAACCGTTGTCCACTTGTATCTGACTCACCAGGGCGCATGATAAGCCAGAACTGCACAGGCCCTATGCTTTACAAACAGACTGCTAGCTAATTACTATGTTTTCACTGCCAGCTCCATTAAATGGTATAAGTAAATTGAAAACGGGTTGATTTAGGTTAAAACTGGTGTTCCTGGTGGGATACTTAAGATCGGGGAAACCATTAGCCAAACGCGTTAGAAACTTGAAAGCTAACGTTAGCAGCAGTTAGCTACTTAAAGAAGCTACATGGATTTTAAACCGGAATTATCTGAAGATATTTTCTTGTCAAATCTCGTTTTTCAGACGGCTATAAAACCTCTAGGTGTATCCAAGACACGTTTCCGGGACCGGTTTAGGATTTCTAGCCCAGCTCTCCTAGCATGAAAGCAGTTTCCCCGCCCTGAACTAGAGCCTCCCAGACGGAGCACCGCCTTGTTAGCTTCTGTTAACCTGGACCCGTTGATGAACCTGGGCCTAGATACGGAAACCGTTAATGATTTGTTGAAACGTGAATATAGAAAATGAAACTTCATTTAGTTGAACCAATTAGCTCAGCATTAACCAGGATCACCCTCGGCGTGCAGTAAGCCGCCAGTTAGCATTTTAGCTCTTCATCTCTGTTAATCTAGCGGCCTCTTCATATCACCGTTTTACAAAGTTAACACTTAAACTCACCAATAAATGATCACAATATATTCTTCTGTTGACTCGGGGGGTCTTCAGTTCTATCTGTTGTGGTTCAGAGCCACAACAAAAGCTAAATACTTGCTTGTTGATCGTCGTTGGTAGTTCTGCTTTTTTTTAAGCAGTTGTACGTTCAATCTACCGGCAGCGGAAGAGCACGGCGGAAGATCGCAATAGATGACGTCAAGACGTAAAACGTCCTTCTTCTGTTTTTTTTTCTTTTTACATCTCCAACTTCTATAATTGTATTCTTTATATGATGTATTCGTGCACTTTAATAGAAAATATAACTTTTTCCCACTTATTTCATTTTAATGTATTTTGGGTATCATAAAATTAAACAGTTAATCACAGCATTTTATCTAAAAAAATAAAAACGGGACAATTTTTGATTTTGAATAAAACATTTAAAAGTAGAATAAAAATCCATTATCATCTTTAGGGTCAAAAATTGTAAAAAGGGAAATCTGACCCTAATTTTTAAAGGGGGATTGTGTCAAATGAACCTCTTTGCATCTTCTAAAATCCTCACTACTGAATCCAATGCAATGACACTAACCTGCTGCCATGTCAAGCAATTCTCTGCTGATTGTATTCTATGTAAACTGATATTAGCTGAAGTATTTTAGTCTTACTCGCTGATGATGTGATTATGTGAGGTGCTGCAGTGTGAAGGCTGCTGCGCCTCAAGTTGCTAGAAAGTGAGAAGAATTGTGAGAACAGCAGAGATCAGGGCTCCTCTCCCCTCCATAAAAGACATTTCAGCCCAGCTCTGTGTCCCAAGCCAGTTACATCCTCAATGACCCCTTACACCCCCACCATGGACTGTTCTCCTTACTGCCCTCTGGGAAGTGGCTTCGCAGCATCCAATGCAGGACCAGCAGATTCTGCAAGTTTCTTTCCCACTGCCATCAGACCACTGAACTGTAAAAAAAAAAAAAAAACTAACAGAAAAAAACACTCTGTATCACACTGATAACTTCAAACAAAAATACTCCATATACCGTATATATATATATATATATATATATATATATATATATATATATATATATATATATATATAAAACTGTTTTCTCACCCCTCAGTATGTGTCATCCTCAAGCTAGGGTCCTCTACCAGAGAACTGGGAGTTTGAGGGTTCTGCGCAGTATCTTAGCTATTCCTAGGACTCCACTCTTCTGGACAGAGACCTCTGATGTTTTACCTGGAAACTGCAGTAGCCACTCTCCCAGTGGTCACAGCCCCCAGTGCTCCAATTACCACTGGCACCACTGCTGCTCTTACTTTCCACATCATGGATAGGAAATGTTCATTTTCTGTGTGGAAAGCTGTAACTAAACAAAATTTGGTTTTGCATACTCATTAGACTTCCGACAACTTTTACTGTCATTTTGTTTATAAAATGACAGTAAAAGTTGTCTAAAGTCTAATGATGCAAACAAAACTAGTAATTTTCCTTGTGAAACACCTTCAAATGTTTGTTTACTGAAATATAAATGAGAAATGGAAAACATTGAATTTGATGTACATTGTTTTAATATTTATTCTATCACTTTTGACATACGTGATTAAAATAAGGTCAGTAGATAAAAAGAGAAGAACATAATACCTATAATACAGAAAAATTTGAACCTTCAGAAACAATTGCAGACCC
>JAGKQL010000731.1:0-22822 GCA_018398635.1 Cyprinodon brontotheroides
TTCCTTCCTGATTTCACACAGGATATCTCAAGCTCTCAGTTTTGACTGATGTTAAATTGGTTGGCAGCATGGTGTTTCTTTTCTTTTTTTTTTTTTCACAGAATGTACATTGTTACTTGGCTTCAAGCTTGGTGGTTTGGAGAAACTTGATTCCATTAGATGGTTAATGGAATAAAAGTCTTTCAAAATTGTGGTTTTATGTGACATAACAATCTCTTATGGGCTAACTTAAAAAACTGTTCCGTTCAATGTGCATCCACCCATCTCATATCACATTTGTGTTTTTAATCATGCATAAAAATAATTTTTTCCATAGTAAATGATCGTCGACAAACAATAAGTAAATTTTGACAACAGGAATTTGGTACAGAAGACTGCATTTAAGACAGACCTTACAAAGGCTGAAAGTGGCTTTTTAAGCCTTCTGCATTTAATAGTAGGCACATCCATGATAAAATGGTGCATTTGGTGCTATAAAGTGTTTCTTCTGAAATATTTATTTCCTGGTGCTTTTATTTCCACTCAGGAGAAAGGACATTTGCCTTAATTTAGACGCCACTGTGCAGATTATTCGCTTAACCTTCATAATTTATCAACAAAAACTAATTGAGCTTTGCTTCTTATCGCTGCTGGGTGATCATAGAAAGTGGGCATGTTGTTTACAGGGCAGAAATGGCCTGGTTAGGGCAGGTGCTTCCTGGACTCGGCAAGTTAACACTGTCACAAAACAGACTTTCACTTAGTATTTCTAAGAATGTTTTCAAACCTATCCAGGATTCTTTGTCAGTTCTTTTAGCATATATTAGAGTAACCTTTAAGTGGAGCGCAGATGTTTTAAAATATCCCTCCTCCTCCACACTTTCCAAGTCAGGTGCAATTCAATGACCAAACTGTCGTTGCCCTGGGTTTTTGCAGTCTGTTGTTTTGTAGGAGTGCCATGTTCGGTTATTTGAACCGTGATGAGACTGTTTAACCTTATGGAATGAGTCCCAGGACAAAGTATTGGTAGCGGCAGAAACACAATCGCCTATCACGATACCAAAACGATGAAGCGCCTCGCTTTAAGCAAAGAGATGGCTCATTCCTCCTCTTGCTCGCTCCTAAAATCGCGCCGTCAGGGTCAACATTTTACACCGGTTCAATTTGAAGATGCTGATTTAAGTCGGCCCTGCAAGTTCGAGGGTTGCGAGGCGGGTCCCTCGGCTACACTGCGCTTCCGCCGGTGTTTCAGTTTTTCTGATGATGTTTGAGTAATGATCCTAAACACTCAAAAAAGCATAAAATATTCCAATACGCTGGCTCAAGGCCGTTACGTTGGGGTTAAATTCAGGTGGTATGGTGTTTAGAAGAAATACTCCTGGGTTCCCCTCTATGAGAATTACCACCACGTAAGCAATTTCAACGCGCATCCTAAGAAACCAAAACTCCGTTACATAAACACTGGGAGAGCCAACAGCTTTCGAAGCCATTATCAAGATTTTAAAATATTTTAACTTTTCGAACTAGGTGAAGTTTTGTTGAAACAAGGTTGGCCCATGCCGCCCGATCTGGAACGGGCATAATGGCTTCTCCAGGTCAGCGCACGCTTTCCACCGAGTCAGATTCGAACGGTAAAGACTTTTCAGCTCAAAATCCACATCTCATTATTTGAATGTTAATATCAAATAAACACCATGGGGTGCTTATCGATGCTGCCCGGGGCACGCTTCACTTTCGCTCAACAAACCTACATAGCGCGAATACCGAGCGCATCGGGATCCACCGCGATCTCAGCGACGAAAGTGCTGCTTCGCCGGCGGTCTGAGTTCCCCGCCTTTAACATGAGAGCTAAATAAGCTAAAAGTTGTTGAGACGCAACAAACCGGATACTACACTGAGCTGCATATGTGCATCACACACCAGATCGAATGGAGTTTTAAAAAAGGACCATCCTCAGGAGTTGAAAACGCTATCGCCGATACATAACAATGGTTCGATTTGTTTTTTACCGTTTTGGTTCACCGCGCAAGGAATCAGATTGAGCTAGCTAGGAATAGGGACAGCGGGGGAAACCTTCCTAATCTGCCGCTCACCGATCAGATTCCCGGAATCTAAGCCTGAATTATCCACCGAGATTATTGACCCGTAAACGTCATTCGTGTCGAATTTCGATTGGGTTTTTGTGCCAGCACAACAAAGTGAGGTCATATATCTGTTACGATAGTCATAGCATTCAAAACGTTCTTCCGCGAGACTTTTTCCCGAAATGGGTACTTAACACGAAGCTTTAAATTAAAACAACTTGTTTTGGCACTGGTAGGGGATTAATTTCCGGCTGCAGCGAAGAATCGCTTTCTGGCGCACCGTGCATGCTCCGTTCCTGAAAACGTTCCATCGCGTAGATATTCATCGTCACCAAAACCTTTCCTTAACCGGGATGATCCAGCCCTGCTCTTTGACGCGGTGGGAAAAACGCGTCGCTACTCATCAGAAACTCTTCGCCCTCAAATTGGCGGAAAGCCAAGTTGTTTGCATGTTTCCGCCAGTAACGATTTGGATTTTCATCTTGTTTTCCAGCGAAGTCTATCTTTGGGTGAGCCAGCCTTCTCTGGTTTCTTTGCAGATTTACTCCCGTCGGTCCCGGTAAGGACTTCTGGCGGCCGCTTTATGTGTTGGAAATGTACATGTCTTTGTCGGGCGCGTAGAAGGACCATAGAACTTTTAATCTACAAGTAGTATCAAAAATTAGGGGCTAAATGAACATCAGCACTTTAAATGAGAGATGAGTTCGAACGACCAGCAAAATGCACTTGACAGGGTTAACTTTGAGTGCTTTTTTCGGGTGGGGAACTGTGGAGGAGGTGTGAGAGTAGTGCATATGTCACTTGAGTGATGTAGTAGGCGACTCCTAAAATAACAAAAAAAAAACAGTATTTTTAACATCTCATAGAATTACCTCGGCTCAACCAGTTTGTCCTTCTGCCGCCGGTTTTAAGATTAATCATGCATTATTATTATTTTGTATAATGCGAAGCATGTATTGGTTCATGTTTGAATCGCTTTCTTTTTGTCTCCACTGTTTGTCCACCTTTGTGAGGACATTACTGCCATCTAGTGAAATGTGACTTCCTGCTAGGATTTTCTCCACTATGTTCTTTAAGGGGCTTTCCATACTCGCTCAGAACCAACACCATCCAAACACCAACATCACAGATGTTGGCCAGGGTTCACCAGCAAAATGCAGAATCGGCGGGATCATCGGGGTCAGTGAAAGTGACCGTACGGAACGCCAGCGTGATGATTGTAAATGCGCCTGATATGCCCACCCCTAATCAGCGGCCATTTCATAAGAATACGCATGGCTGGCTCAAATTACCACCGGGTATTGATGGGTGGATGTGGAATATGCACTCCGTTTTACTAGTACTGCCTGTCCGGTTTTAACGGCAACGTCATCACCGGAGGTATGCTCTTATCATGTGGTTCGCTGGAAATCGGTATGAGGCACCGGCTTTAACAACTGGCAAAGAGGGTATAAAATTACAAAGTATACAGCAGCGTTATATGCATTAATACCTTTTTCGAGTCAGTGAACTCTACAAATGGTGATTTGGGAACGGTTCAAGGCCTCAGCTTGGGGGTAACCTAGAATGCCGGAAAGCGATTCCTCGGTGGTGATATCAAATTCCCCTCAATTACACCATTCCCCAGCATCGCCGCACAATATGCTCGATAAGTTACTTAATCAGATGCTTTACGCCGTACCATTTTCTATTACTTACTCTGGCTCTTTTCGAGTAAAGGGAGACTTAAACGGGCCGAACACCGTTAAATTTCGCGCATACTCACGCACCGCACATGATGGTAGTAGCTTCATTCGCTAAGCAGCGCCCTCAGGGCTGCTTCGAAGCGAAGCGGTGCCAAAATTTTGATGTCCGCGGGGCGTTCAATCACTGGTTCAAACCGAGCATCGCGGTGAAATGTCGCCGCCCCGGGACCGCAGCGCAGAAACGCTAAGCGACTCGGAACTCAGACGAAATGACCTTCAGATTTTGACGATCCTGCACCCTCTTTCACATCCACTTCGTAGTCGCCAGATTTCTCAAGCCATGCAAATATTCAGCTTAATCGACCAAATCATCAAGTTCTAAGTTGCCGAATCGGGACCAGGATCTGAAACTGTTTTGTCACCAAGTTTCAGCCATGGCACTACGTTTTACGTGCATCAAACTCGCCAATAAAGTAATGGGAAGAAAAAGCAGAAGCTTTTCGGGCTGTCGCATTCACGCCAGGATCTGCATCTTATCTAATATCATGAAATAAATTTATCATTACTTTTGTTTTCCGAAATCCTCCTGTTTTTTTATTAACAATTTTTGAATTCTCAGTTAAGAGCCTTTGAACTTCCAGAAATTATTACCAATGTTTTGCCCCATTCCCGCCATTCGCCACAGCTTCTAATACTCATTGTTAGTAAAGTTTTTAAAAAAAAACGTTAAGAAACTGGATACAAAAAACAACCTTACAGTGCAAATAGAATTTGCACCCCCTACTGGTAATATGAGGAACCGCATGCATTTTAACCTTATTTATCCATCTTTCCATCCTTCTATATAAACTTTGCAGCAGCCCAGTCAGACGTCCTGTATAATCCATATTCAATGCAACCATGATTCATTATTGTTTTTTTTATTTAAGCCACGTTGTTTAGTTTTGAGCTCAAAAGAATCTTCTTGTTTTAAGAATGTCTAAAGCTCAAATTTGAAGTTTATTGAAACCGGTTTTGTGTTGCAGCATATATTAACTGCATGTTTGCAAGTCTATTTTTTTAGGACCTTTTTGAGTTTGCTGTGAAATCATGTATTTACACACCTTCTTTATTAGGATGGTATTGCAGCAAATGCAAGTATGACATATCATTTATTTTTAGCCATTTACGGTAAGTAACATCTTTATCAGGCATCCCTAAAGGTGGGCACATTGATATATTCCTAATGTTTTCTGTATTTCATAAATTAGAGCGGACACAGGGATGAAAAGTTTAACAGTTTATTGAAGGCTCAACACACAGAATGTACGGATGACTGGTTCGGGCCTGGGTTCTGGTTTCACCGGAGTCTGCGTGAGAGACAGAGCGGTTAATGACTGCTGACAGGATTTGGTTTCCAAGGGAGTTCAGATTTGTACCTTGAGGGTTCTTGAGGTTCTCTTGGGAGAGTCACTGTTGGTTCTGGGGAGGAGTTTGTTAGCAGAATCCGCTAGCTGCTTCAGCGTCTCACGTCTAGCTTGATCAGACCTTGGGTGTGGTTCTTCAGCTCTAGTCCAGAGCTGCTTGGTGATTCTCAGTGGATCTTCAGGGTTTGGCTCAGAGGGTCGGCTCGGCAGGTTTGCTCTTCCAGAGCTTTCACTGAGGAGATACAGGTTTCCTGGAAACACAGAGAGAGAGATTAGGATCCAACCTGGATTCAGAGACATAGAGATTACTCTAGGATCAAGGCTTTAGCGCTGACCAACTGGAACAACACTGCGGCGTTGAGGCAAGGTCTGAAGACAGCTTATGTAGTGGATCCTCTGATGATGTTGACGAGCTGCAGCTGCGCAGGAGGCTCCCTCAGAGGATCCACAGCGGACTCTGCTGGAGAAGGATGGGGATCTTCCCCAGCTCCCAACAGTACCCCCCCCTCAACGACCGCCCCTTGGCGGTGCGGAAGAGGTGGATGGGCAGGAACGCTCGTACTCCTCGATCAGAGTGGGGTCGAGGATGTACGAGCCCGGGACCCACTGACGGTCCTCAGGTCCGTAGCCCTCCCAGTCGACGAGGTACTGCCATCCGCGACCTCGTCGACGGGAGTCCACGATGCGGCGGACAGTGAAGGCCGGATGACCATCGACTTCCAGGGCGGGTGGTGGGGAGTCGGACGGAGGGCACAGAGGACTCGAAGAGACGGGCTTAATCTGGGAAACGTGGAAAGTTGGGTGGATTCGGAGGGACTGAGGTAACTGAAGACGGACAGCTGAAGGATTGATGACTCGAGAGATCTTGTATGGACCGATGAATCTTGGGGAGAGTTTTCGAGACATCCCCTTGAGGGGGATGTCTCGAGTGGAGAGCCACACCTCCTGGCCCTCAGAGTACTCGGGGGCGGGACGTCGCTTGGCGTCGGCGAAACGTTTAGAAGAAGCAGATGACTGATTGAGTGTGGTGATGGTTTCCCTCCAAATCCTCTGGCAGCGACGGATGTGATGATTAACAGATTGCACCGATATCTCTCTCTCGTCTGCGGGGAAAAGAGGTGGTTGATAACCGAGACTGACCTGGAATGGGGACTGTCCAGTGGATGCAGAGCGGAGGGAGTTGTGGGCGTATTCAATCCAAGGAAGGAACTGGCTCCAGTCCACGGGGTTACTTGATGTGAGACAGCGGAGGGTGGATTCCAGTTGTTGATTCATGCGCTCGGTCTGACCATTCGATTGGGGATGGTAACCTGATGTGAGGGAAGGTTTACAGCCGAGCGCAGAGCAGAAAGCTTTCCATACCTGGGATATGAATTGAGGTCCTCTATCCGAGAGGATCTCCTGGGGGATACCATGAAGCCGGAAAACGTGTTTGATGAGGAGTTGAGCGGTCTGGAAGGCTGTGGGAAGCTTTCTGAGAGGAACAAGGTGGCAGGACTTCGAGAAACGGTCAACTATAGTGAGTATAGTGGACATACCTCGGGAGACTGGGAGACCGGTGACAAAATCGATGGCAATATGGGACCATGGACGCGAGGGAACAGGAAGTGGTTGGAGCAGGCCAGAAGGAGGTTGGTGTGAGGCTTTGTTGCGGGCACATGTGGGACAAGCCAACACATACTCCTTTACGTCCTTGTGGAGTGAGGGCCACCAGAAGCGCCTGGAGATGAGAGCAACTGTTCTACTCACTCCTGGATGAGCGGTGAATTTGGCGGCATGCATCCACTGGATCAGACGGGACCTGACAGATGAGGGAACATAGGATCGATTAGGCGGACCGGTACCTGGATCTGGTTCAGTGGCAAGGGCGGAGTTGATAAGATCCGTTATCTCCCAATTGACCACTCCAATGGTACATGAAGGTGGGAGGACAGGTTCAGGTGTCTCTGGATGATCGACGGAGTAGAGACGAGAGAGAGAATCGGGCTTAACGTTCTTGGATCCGGGCCTGTATGAAATGATGAGGTTGAAACGAGAAAAGAATATTGACCACCTGGACTGGCGAGGATTAGCCTGTTTTGTGGACTGGATGTAAGCCAGGTTCTTGTGGTCTGTCCAGACAAGAACCGGATGCTCAGCTCCCTCCAGCCAATGCCTCCATTCTTCCAATGCCAGCTTAATGGCCAGGAGTTCTCGGTCACCCACGTCATAGTTCTGTTCGGCTGGAGAAAGCCTACGGGAGAAAAAGGCACACGGATGAATTCTTTGATCTGAGTCTAACCTTTGAGAGAGAACCGCTCCAACCCCGGAGTCGGAAGCATCCACCTCTAGGATGAACTGTTTCGTTGGATCTGGTTGGATGAGAACAGGTGCTCTGGAAAACAAGGATTTTAGTCTTTCAAAAGCAGTTTGAGCCTCGGGGGTCCACTGAAAAGATCGCTTGGTGGAAGTTAGTGTGGTTAATGGAAGGGCGGTTTGACTATAATTCCTTATGAACCGGCGATAGAAGTTGGCGAATCCTAAAAACCTCTGAAGCTGTTTTCGGTTCTCAGGAACTGGCCAGTCCAAAACTGCCTTTATTTTGTCCTCTGATGGTTTTACCTGGCCGCCCTCGAGCACAAACCCCAAAAAGGTGACTGAAGGTTGATGGAACTCGCACTTCTCGGCTTTCACGAACAGTTTGTTTTCCAGAAGTCTCTGTAAGACAAGACGAACATGTTTCTTGTGTTCCTGGAGGTTCTTGGAATAAATGAGAATGTCATCAATGTATACGAAGACAAACACGTTGAGGAAGTCTCTGAGAACATCATTAACTAGAGCCTGAAAGCAGGCAGGTGCGTTTGTTAAACCGAATGGCATCACCAGGTATTCGAATTGACCCAGGGGTGTTTTAAAGGCAGTTTTCCATTCATCGCCCTCTCGTATCCTAAGGAGATGATAGGCGTTTCTTAAGTCCAGCTTGGAAAACACTGTTGCACCCTGTACAGGTTCAAAAGCAGAGGCGAGAAGAGGCAGTGGGTATTTATTTTTAATTGTGATCTGATTCAAACCTCGATAATCAATACAGGGTCTCAGGGAACCATCTTTCTTGCCCACGAAGAAGAAACCGGCGCCCAATGGAGAGGATGAAGGGCGAATTATTCCAGCAGCTAATGATTCGTTGATGTATTTTTCCATTGTTTCTCTTTCGGGCTTGGAAATGTTATACAATCTGCTGCTAGGAAGAGGTGCACCAGGTAAAAGTTCAATGGCGCAATCGTATGGTCTGTGTGGAGGTAGGGACGTCGCACTGACCTTACTGAAGACAGGGGCTAAGTCATGGTACTCAGGAGGAACTGAAGAAAGGTCAGGAGAGTCCATCTCCCCCCCACCACTAGGAGGCCCCACCATAGGGGCAGCAGAACGAAGGCAGGTTTCGTGGCACGTAGTGGACCATGATTCCAGAAGGCGTTTAGTCCAATTAATGTGAGGGTTATGCTTCTCCAACCACTCGAACCCGAGGACCAGCGGGGAACATGCAGAGGGAAAAACAAAGAAAGTTATTAGTCTCTCGGTGGTTACCTGACAGAAGTAGCTCGAGGGGCTGGGTTTGGTGGGTAACTCGGTGGAGTCTTTTTCCGTCTATGGCGGACACACTGAGGGGCTGAGAGAGAGGAACGGTTTTAATCTGGAGTTGCTGGACGAGGTTAGAGTCGATTAGGTTACGCTCACAGCCTGAGTCGATGAAAGCGGAGAAAGAGAGACTTTGGTTATTACAGAAGAGCGTGGCAGGCAGCAACAAACGAGGAGATTTTATTGTATTAATTTGGCCCGCCAGACTCCTCAGATCCTCTGGCGGGCCCCGGCTTTTGATTTTGCCGGACAGGAGGCGATGAAGTGTCCACTCTCGCCACAGTAGATACATAGCTTGCTAAGGAAACGCCTCTGTCTCTCCTCTGGAGTGAGCCTAGTGTGTCCCACCTGCATAGGTTCACAATCCCTTTCCCCCGAATGAGAGGCTTGAACGGGCAATGGTAGAGATTGAGACTTAGACCTTTGAGTGGGCATCTGCTCTGTAGAGGGAGAACAAACAGTCACATTAAGAGAGGCAGGAGAGAAATTGCTCAGCTTCTTAGAACTGTTTCTGGCTCGAATCCTATTATCAAGCCTAATGGAAAGGCGAATTAAATCCTCGAGGGAAGCTGGTTCGTCGAGGGTTGCTAGTTCATCTTTAATCTGTTCGTTTAGAGCCATAAAGAAGGCTCCCTTCAAGGCGCTTTGGTTCCATCCGGAAGCTGCCGCCTTAACCCGGAAGTTTATAGAAAAATCTGCCACCGATGAATTTCCTTGTTTAAGGCTGAAAAGAGCTCTGGAATCAATAGTTTGGTCAGTTTCCTGGTTGAATACCTGGGTAAATTCAGCAATGAAGTCAGAAAAATGGCAATTTAAACTGTCGTCAGTGGCAAATCTTGCCTGAGCCCAATCCAAGGCTCTTCCTGTTAACTGTGAAAGAATGAACGTTATTTTCTTGTGATCAGTGGAAAAACTGCCAGGAGAGTTCTGAAAAATCAACCGACACTGGAATAAAAATCCTTTGCAATCTTTCATGTTACCGGAGAATTTCTCTGGTAGACTAGGGCGGAACTCAGATGACATCTCAGGTTGTGACCTCGGGGGAGGGACTGGACCCGGAAATGGTTGCTGTGCAAACGCAGCATTAGCGCTGTTGAAGAAATTTACGTAACTCTGGATTGCTTGATTCTGTCTTTCAATGTGGGTGTTTAACTCACGTAGAGCCAGGCCATGTCCATGAATTTGGGCAGCCTGTTCCTCTAATCGGCGGAGTTGGTGATCTGCTGGGCCTTGAGTTTGGCCGCAGTGTTCTGTCATGATGGGTTCTCAGATAGAGACCCAAGAATGCAGAACACCACTAAACGGACACAGGGATGAAAAGTTTAACAGTTTATTGAAGGCTCAACACACAGAATGTACGGATGACTGGTTCGGGCCTGGGTTCTGGTTTCACCGGAGTCTGCGTGAGAGACAGAGCGGTTAATGACTGCTGACAGGATTTGGTTTCCAAGGGAGTTCAGATTTGTACCTTGAGGGTTCTTGAGGTTCTCTTGGGAGAGTCACTGTTGGTTCTGGGGAGGAGTTTGTTAGCAGAATCCGCTAGCTGCTTCAGCGTCTCACGTCTAGCTTGATCAGACCTTGGGTGTGGTTCTTCAGCTCTAGTCCAGAGCTGCTTGGTGATTCTCAGTGGATCTTCAGGGTTTGGCTCAGAGGGTCGGCTCGGCAGGTTTGCTCTTCCAGAGCTTTCACTGAGGAGATACAGGTTTCCTGGAAACACAGAGAGAGAGATTAGGATCCAACCTGGATTCAGAGACTGGCTTTATCCTTTCCAACAAAAAAAAAAGGCGTCGCGCAGGTAACTCCTTCTTTCCTTATGAGCCATCCACACCAACTTTCAACACAAAGTTGCGGCAATGTAGTGACTTGTATACTTAGCAGGTGCACTGAAAAAAGAAGATGCAGTGTAGCGGCGCTTCTGCGCTGGCATTATCTTCTGGGGGCTGAGCCACCCTTGTCTCTTAAACCTAGAGACGCCCCTGGTGCTTAGATTGGAAGGCAACCAGACCTTTGTTCAGTTTTTTGACATTTTGACACACATCCAGGAGTCTTTGTCCGTTCTATTGGCTTGCACCAGAGCAAACTCTAGTTGGAGTGCTAAAGTATGTAAGCAGCATGGAGGTCCATCTTCCTGCAAACATTCCAGATGCAAATCAGATAGCCATCCTTTGCTCTTCTGGATTGTTTGAGCTTTTTGTTGTGCGTGGACTATATGCTTGGTCTTTTGAATCATAATGGTAGGGCTCGTTTAACCTCTTTGGAATGAGTTCCATGACTGAAATGCTTGGAAGCTGAAACTGCAATCCATGGTTTTTCTCTTTTCACAAAAATGGCTTCCTTGACGCCTCTTTAAAACCATCTGTCCTCTCTGTCCAAAATCTGAACACTTTGGTCTCCCAAGGTCTGTCCTTTGTTTTTGAGGTTCAAGTGTACAGCTGAATTTCCCCCAGAGCTGCTGACACTCCTACATTGTGTTATTATGTTTGGTTTCTCCAATATACGAGGCCGTCCAGTCCTTGCTGCACTGAATCACATACACACTGCCGCTCGACTTAATTTGAGATTTTCTGTCTTTAGGACGAACCAGCTTTTGTCTCGGAGTATTGTTGGTGTTGAAATTCACATGTATGTTGTAGATGTTTGGATGTCTAGATGTTTTAACAGACTTAACAAACAGCCACTTTGGATAACCACATGCTTCAACTAATTTCCTAACATATTTTTGTTCTTTTCATTTGTCCTCTGTAACTGAAGGAATATTTTTGGCCTGGTAACTCGGTGTTCTGATCACAAAAAGCGTATGTTCCAACGGGCGATGCGAGTCAAAATGAATAAACATCAGTATTAAGATTTTCCTCAATCTGCATAGCAGTCCAGAAAGGGCTACATGTTGTTCTTGGCACCTTCTCTTGTGAAATTTATGTTTCTGTCCGCTCTTACCCATTGGTTTTTGATGATTTGCGCATTTTCCCCATGTTAATTGCCGTGTTATCTTGATTTCCATTTCAGAGGTGTTTCCTTTGACTCCTGAATATGTGTCCAAACCGCTTAAAAAATATGAGCCAAAGTTTGGTTGCCTTCCAATTTAAGCCTGTTTGTGGTTGCAATGACCCGGATGACTGAGAATTTATACAGGCATGTGTGAAACTATATTACTCCAAGAGTACATAGACTCACAGTACCTAATGCTTTACCTGCCTCTGTTAAGGTTAGTGTTCTTAATTCAATCTGAAAAACTCACACGAAGAGAAAAGGACAATTAGGATAAATTTATTGATACAATTAATTTGTCTTTGGCGCTCAGACCTCGGCAGGAAACATAGCGCTGAATTTTGATAGAGATGCATGAAAAGGAGCAAAGAATAGGGCTGTTCCCCCCCCCAGGCCTGAAACTGGTGGTGGAGATAGATGAAGTTGGTCGGTATCTGTAGACCGCTGGTTAGCGAGACGGTCTGCTGAGCTTTATGGGGAGATCCAGTGCAGTGAGCTGATACTAAAAGCTTCACTCAGGGACCTGGAAGATGGAAGTCCAGCTTGATAACACAGGTTGAGAGAACCTGTCCATGATGAGCAAGCATGGAGCGACAGTGGAGAGGACAGGGTATTCCCATTCGGAGGAAACCTCTGGCAGAACCCGGCTCAAAATGGCGGTCTTCTACCCGCACCGGCTGAGATGAGACAGGGAATGCAGTAAGAGTCCGGGAGGAATGACACTCTGATGAAGCTTTAGCTATGATGGTGGAGGAGGGGCTGGAGGCAGCGTTCAATTGGTGTCATTTGAATGAAGTCACACGGCACATCAGCCGCCTGCACAGGAGCAGACAAGACAACCTTTATGAAATGTTTTCGGTTACACCAAGCTTAACACAAAAAAAAATAAACACATTTGGAAAAACACATTCTACATTACAGTCAACCATGTTGATGATTGTATGACAGTATTACAACGTTATCTTCCCTCTGTGACCTTCTCAATGACATAAATAACTCATAGAATCAAAAACATCTGATATGAGCTGTTGCCGCAGAGTGGCACGAGGTTAGATGTAGGCAGCTAGATGCACATCTTAAACCCTCATTTATTTAGATGATCTTATTTCTTATATATATTTTGTCTATGAATTAAAACCATTTTTTTTACATAAAAAGTAATCTTGTAAACACTGAAAAATGAATAATTTTATTCTTATAAAAAGTCTCCATATTAATTCAGAAAAAATTTTATGTTAAGATTTTTATAAAAATGAGGAGAAATCAACATTGTTATAAAAAGTTGTTGTGTTAATTCAGAAAAACAGTCCAATTTCTATTTTTCCAGTAACTGCAATACGCTTCTGTAAATATCTAAGAAATAAATACAGCAATCTTAGTTATAGTGGCACCATAAGGACTTTATTTCAGGCCATACAACCATACAGTGTCTATAGTACCGGAGATAAAATCACAAAATAAATAACATGTAATACTACAGTAGCACATTAAAAAGGACACATCATCAGGAGACAGGCATGATTTGCTCTGTTTGAGTTTTTTTCTGTTTTTGTTGTTTTTAATAAGAAATAACGACTTCTGCAAATCATGCACTCCATTTTTAAATATATCAAAGTTAACCTTCAGGTCACAATGATTCAGTTTCAGTTCATTTATATAATAGAAGACTTCGGCTAACCCACAGAGTGTTGCTTTAACTACCTCACACACCATAACAGTTTATTTTAACCAGTACCGTTTGCACTTCAAATGTTAAAGTTTCTGACACAGTTTAGAGTAGTTCTGGGCTTCAAAGCAGATATAAAGTCTTAGATATTTGTTTAGCGCTATTCATCAGAAATATATGAGATAAAACTATGCTCTAGTATCCTGTGAACAAAACAGTGCGGCAGCCAAACCGTAAAAGTGGAATCTTCCCACGTTGATACAGAAACATATTGCCGACGGTCCGAGTGTTCTCCTGGTGTGGCTGTAGTTGAAGAGCCTGGGCCTTGTTTTAACGTCCGCTTTGCCTCAGCCTCTGTCACATTAGAACTTCATGACTGAAAGTGTTAGCAGTCCGCTCGCGAAAACAGCTAAATGTGCGTCTATCCGTCCAGAGGTTTCCCCAGATAAACCATGGTGACTTCCGTGTTGCCGTACACCGCGGAGACGGCGGGGAACAGGCAGACCTTTGGTAGTCCACGGAAAGCAATTCCAAGGAACTCGAAGCCTCTCTCAAAGGCTAGCGTCTTGTCGTCCATGTCAAGGATCACTCGTATTCGTTCCCCAATCTGTCAACAACAATCACATGACAGCGTTTGATAACATTAAAAATTCATCTTTAAGAAAATAATTGCTAGACAATATTAAAGCTGCTATGAGTATAGCTGTGAGCCATTTACCAATATAAAGATTATGTTTAAGCTCATAAAAACGCCTACATTTTAATCGATGTTATTTTTTTAAAGACCTTTAAATGAAACATCAGAGAGAAGGGGCTTGTTCAAGGTTTGAGTAGCTAGCTAACTGAACAGCTAATGCTATTTAACCCACTAATGCAGGTTTGTTTTACCCAACAAAAATAATTATGAAAAATATTAAGCTAGCAAGATTTCTTGCAAAATTTAGCACAACAAAATACCAAAATACCACAAGATAAGGATAAAACTTAAGAACTTTAACAGTCAATTTGTTGGTGACTGTACTTTTCTTCTATTGTCGCTTTTCTGTTTTCAGTTAAAGCAAACAAATCTTTGAAAACATTAATTTTTCATTTCAGTTTTATTTAAACAGGTTGTCTCATTTAGATCCAAGATCTCATTTAAAAGAGAGATCTGTTCAAAAAACAAACACAGCAATTAAATAGTTTGATTCAGTTTAAATAAGCTAATAAGATGAGCTAAAAACAAGAGCAAGTTTCATAAGAAGTTATATTAGCAATTCAATTCCAAATGTGATTGTTCTATTATATTGATGATTATGGCTTAAAGCTAATAGCGACACCTTAAGAAAATCTGATGTCAGACTAGTTTAATGTATTTTAAACTAAAAAGTTTCTGCCTATAGAAGACAATCAGGATCGTTTTTGTGTCAATTTCAGGTAGATTGCATTTTTGTGTTTAGTGTCTCTCTTCTCCTGTTTGATAAAAGTGAAATGGTCTCAAATGTCCTGCTAGGTTGCTACGCTGATCTTCCAAAAAACTCAAAATGTGCAATAATCACTGCTTGTTCATTCAATTAAACTTGTTTTTTCCCTCAACATGCATACCGTCAGCAGTCTTATCCATGAACTTTAAGACCATAGCTTAAAGAATCTATATGGAACTTTGAACATGTTGAATTGGTCATGTTTTTATTTTCTGAGACACTAAATTTTTTTTGTTTGTTTTCATTAGCTAACAAACAGTTGGATCCCTGTGGGTTTAAAGATCATAAGCTGCATAGACAGAACTATGCAGAAAGTAGTGAAATAATTCAACTCTTCAAAGATCTAACCTCGGTTTACTTTATAGAATCTCACAGCAGCCTTTGTCTTACTAAAACCACAGCAGCCTTCATCTCGGCTGCTGCACCCACCTGATATTTGGGCGCGTTGTTGCACTGCGGGAAGTTCCCGCTGACCTCCCCGTTATGAAGCAGGTTATTATCCACCAAGTTCCAGCCCCAGCTCTGGTCGTCGCTGCCCAGCAGGGCTACATAGCCCTGGCACTGCATGGCAGCTCGCTTTGTGGCGATGCCTATCACCGCCACGGTGCCGAGGGGGCCCTCCCACCATATCTCCCATGCATGCCGGCCTTCTGTGAAGCCGATCTTGCCCCGCGCGCCGTCCGTGCTCTGGGCTATGGGGTTGCGGTGCAGGGTGAAGCCGTTCTTCTTCACGTAAACATTACGGGAACAGTCATGGGAGCTCAGGGCATGTTGGAAAGCCTTAAGCTGAGGAGGACAAGAGAACAATCACCCTTTTAGTACGTTCCAATATCAAAAGCAGGAATAATAGTACATATTATTTCAGTTAGGAGGAGTTCAAACATTGTTTAATTTTGCAGGGAAAGTTTACTGCGTCCGTGACGGCTGTGGAGCTAAAATATTCTGTAAAATTAATAACCAAAGTAATCATACCCTCTCAATTCTCCTATATATGAAAGTTTTCTGTATCTTTTTTATTAGAAAACAAAAAACACGAGGCTCTTTAATCCAATTACAGATTTGGATGATTTCTTTTTTTAGACATAGAATTTCCCGTCTTCTTTATTTTTCACAAAAAAGCCCCAGCTCAGGCGACAGCTGTACAAATATGCCCTCATCATTGCGCTCAGGCTTCAAGGTGAGGATGATGGATTTTGGGTGATATGTTACAATCAAAGTAGTCCCCTGCAAGATATGTAGGGGGGGAAAAAAATGAACTACACAGTAATTTTTCCCCTCATTATTATGGATAAAAACATCTTCTCAAATGGTTCCAAGGTGAAAATATGTGAATATGTTTTAAAAGTTATATAATATATATAATAATGACTGTTGATCACATCTTGGAAATCTCAGACTATCAACCTAATGTTAATGCGGAATAGAACAATTTAGATTTTTTTTTTTATTATTCAACCTAATTTTAGTGTCTTCAAATTCAATTTAAGATAAGACATAAAAATACAACCGAAATGGCTACAGTTAGTTTAGGGATTTCTACTTATGCAGAAAAACAAAGCAGCATGTCACCCGGCTTGCTGAATCTGACCTACAATATCTTCCTAGGTAAAAACAAAGCACCAGTTTTGAAAGAAGTTGATTTGAAAACATGTAAAACAAACAAAGTCCACTTGATGTTGTGTCTGCTTCTTTCTGTATGTCTGCTTCTGTCTCCTTGAACCCCAGTCGGCCTCAGCAGATGGCGCTCACACTGAGTCTCACTACCCTATCCGTCCTGTAAGCACGATCAGTCTTGCACCTGCGCTATCGGCTCATTTTGCGCATCCAGATTTACATCCGGGTCGTTTTCAATTTTATTTTCTTAAAAATACTTAACTGACATTTTCCCTCCCCAGAAATAGTGAAGGTGATACAATATAATGTGTTAAAAGTTAACAATGTATTTCCTGAGAAATTAAATGCCTTAAAATCCTTTTCTGTCGTCTCTGCCCGATCTGCACTGGAAATGGGATCCTACACTAATTCCGCTGGCTAACTTTTTTTGGCTTCGGATTTAAACATAAATCTAGTCTTTGAGTTTTATGGTTTTGCTTCATTTTAATCTTAATAGTGCGTAATCTAAAGAAAGAACCAACTAAAACGCAGATAAACATGGTTTAATCATATTTTGCTGGACTACCCTGAGCATGTCTGATGATGGCGTCAGAGAAGCAGTTTAATGGAGAAAATGTAAAAAGCTTAAAAATTGTCTCAGACAAGTTATAAATTTTTTAAAGATGTGTATTAGCATTATTTGGCGAGTTAAGGATATAAATAAGAAGTTTTAGTACCATGGTTACATTATTTATGTACACCCGGATGTATATCTGTTCGCGCATGCGCAGAACGGATTGTGCTTCCGGAGACGGATCGGGTAGTGACACTGTACCTGGTGCTGCTGGAGGTTTCTTCCTGTTAAAAGGGAGTTTTTCCTCTCCACTGTCGCTACAAGCATGCTTAGTGTGAGGGATTGCTGAAGAGTCAATGAGTGAATGCAATCCTGGTTTTCCTTAGATAGAAAACTTTGAATCAAATTGACTCTATGATCTGGTTGAATTGTAAATTGCCTTGAGATGACGTGTTATGAATTGGCTCTATAGAAATAAACTGAATTTAAACTGAGTAGAATGTAGCGTCTAGAGAAATAACAGAAGGTTGGTGTTGCTAAATGTAAGGAAAGCGAGGCTGAAGTGTATTAGTGAAGTAAACTTGCCATTCCTCACATTCCTCCAGATGTAACCGGTGTGTGTGACCCTACCTTCCCCCTGTATGTGGGCAGGTTGCACAGGATATCGGACCGCAGGGCTTCATCGCTCAGAGTCCTGGAGCTGAGGCTGCGCCACACCTCGCTGTTCTCATCCGCTAGAATGTTGTTCCAGTGCCAGCAGACCAACGAGCAGCGCATCAGGTCAGACAGCTCTAAATAGGAGAAAATGTGCTCCAGCACTCGGGCAGGCAACCTCCCGGCCACCCCCGCGCCTCCGCTCGCAGCAGCAGCGTAGGACGAGCCGCCGGCGGAGCTGCAACTGGCCGCAGCTGCGCCCAGGCAGGGGGAACCTCCTCCCCCTCCGGCCGCTACAGACATTGGGTCCGTGCAGCTCACCGACAAAAACGGCCAACCGAAGAGTTTCACCGTGTGCTGTAGGACGACCCCTATAATGACCGAAACGGCGTCATTTTTACCTGTAAAACCGCAAACAGGTCGCAGTTAAGCCATGAGCATAGTCCCTGCTCTTCCCACTTCAATGGCTGAATAGAAGCGATGCGTCAAGGTCCTGGAAGAGCAAGTACGACACACGCAGCGTTGTCGAATAAATTAAAGCAATTTAAATATAAAAATCTCGAATATATTTAGCACCTTTAACGTCACGAAAGATACCGAGGTAAATAACACTTCGAATAAATACGGGTTAAAATCTGTTTGTGTTTTTTATATTGATCTTTCAGGACCGCATAGCTGTCATAGTCGTGAGCTCACATTTTTTTACGTTTTCAAAACTAAATGCATTGTTTCGTTATACAAAACGAAAAAGCACATTAAAAACTTAAACCATATTTTTCTAGATAAAAAAATATTTTATATTATGTTACGGAAGTTATTTATTACAAGTCTTAATATGGCAAAGAAGTCTGAAATTAAAAAAAATGAAAGATCGAACCAGCCTGCAGAAGCTGGTTTCCGGTTGTAAAAAAAATTATAACTATTCATAAGTAACATAGAAATGAATAATAAAGAAAAGAATAATAATAAAATCTTTAAAAAATAATAATCAATCTGAAAAGATGAAGTTGAATTTGCCGCCATATTATGAGAGGCCTTTTTTGCTTTTGAAACACATACAGGACATTTTTCCCCCAGTGGTTTTCAAATAGGTTAACTAAGTACTGCAAAATATAAAAATAGACTGAAATTACTTAATGCACTTTATAAAGTATAGTTTCAGGGATAACTCGATGCTAAAGGGAATTTTATTTATTATGAAATGTGAGCGGGTTTTTTTCTCAAATTTTCTTTTTACTAGATTTAGTCTTGCTAGCAAATGCTTTTGTTTAATATATATATATATATATATATATATATATATATATATATATATATATATATATATATATATATATATACTACTTACATCCACATATTACTACTAAAAAATATATTCATTAATCCAGGTAAAGTTAATTGTTTCTTTGCTCAGGTTAAGTCAGTTTTCAGGCTTTCCATGATGAACTGGCCACTCTCAATATGGCGGACGCGCTGGCGCATCGTTTTTGCTAGGTCAGGCAAAGCCAATGCAGCGATGAAATGTGCTATGAAAACCACGTGACCATGCATACACGGAAGTGACGCGCGGTGCTCAAAAGAGTTAAGCAAAGCATCTGGGGACAAAACAGCAGCTAGCTCAGTTTTAATTTAATAGCAGAGGACCGAGGCAAGGAGCGAATACACGGCGGAAAACGGTTAACAGTAAGTTTTTAAAAGGCTTGTGTTTAAAAATAAGAGTACGATTTGAGAGTTGTGCGTAATGTTTGGGACGGAGTCCGTCAGTGCAGAGCACAGCTGTCTCGGTTGCCTGCCCGTCTTCCTGCCTCCTGTCCGGCCGGGAGCAGCGCGGCCCTCTTGACAAGCCCGTCCCGTCTGCGTGCTGGCCGGGGACCGTCCCGTAGCTCAGCGCAGAGCCTCCGGTGATCTTTAGGTCAGACGGGACATCCGAGAAAAACATGCGAGGGGCGGGTGCGCTCTGGTAGCGGTGGCTTCTGTGTGATTAAAAACATGCGAGCTAAGCTAGCTTAACGATAACAAAGCGACGGGATGTTACGGAATTCCTGCGCTTAAAGTGAGGTTGCCATCTTCCCAGTTCGCACTACAGACACCTGACGACTGATTCAGCGGTGCACACCAAGTCCGACATGGATGTGCATATGACAGATTTGAAAGAAAAACAGAATTATTGCTTAATTAGACTTACATGTTTGTAACTGAAAAAAATTGTTAATGAAAAAAATAAAAATAAAAAACCACCTCCTTAGTCATTAAGTAAAAAGACATTCAATTAGCTTGAATGCCGCCAAATAATGTTGAACTATTTTGACTGTTGTAGCTTTTGTTTTATAAAGATGTTTTTTTAAAATAAATTATTATTTTTTCAAGTTGTATGCTCAAATTTTATTTTTGTTTTTACTTTCCCATCCAATCCACATTAATAATATTAAATGTTCTTTTGACTCAGTTTTTATCGAATATGCTTTTTTGTAAAAGTGATGTAATTGTGTTTTCAACATCACCACCAGAGGGCCGCAAAGCACAGACTAGAAACATTAAAAATGAACCTTTTGTGGTTATTTATAATTATAAAAAATGGATGCCAGTCTTAAATAAATTTAGTTGTGTTTTATAATCATACTGACATAATTATATGTTGTAATATGTTTTCTCAGAGCAGAAGTTATCATGAGCTACAAGCCGATTGAATTTAAAGTTAAAATCCATGTTTTTACATTTCAAAGGGCTACAGTCCAATAAAATAACACTTCTCAACACATTTGTGCTAATATTGTCAATCTGAAAAATAAAAAAACAAATCATTGCAATTGAGGATTTTTTTTTCATGATTTGATTTTTACCTTTGTAATGCTTCTCCTAACTTGTATCCTAAATTTATTTTTGAATGCAGCGACTGTAATCAGACCAGCATCATGAACCCTGTCTACAGCCCTGCACCAACAGGGGTCCCCTTCCCCAATACCAAGGGTTTGAGCTATCCAGGTAATTCCTAATACCAATGCATGCTATGAAATGGCACAGATTTATAACAGTCAACCTTATCTATTTTATCTGTTTGGCTGCAGCTGCTGGATTCCCTGTCGGCTATGCGACCGCTGGGCCTGCATACAGTCCAAATGTTTACGCAGGAGCCAATCCAGCCTTCCACAGTGGTAAGAAACCGAATCTAACCTTCAATTTTTTTTTGTGTGTGTGCTTCCTTTATAATCAGTCTTGAATTCACTGTTTCTTGACATAAAGATCTACAGAAGTCTGCCTTAGTGGGAGCACCATATTTAAAAAGATTAATTATGAACTTACAACACAGCACATATCTTTATTTTTTTTTATCATTATTTTGGGACATTTGAAGAAAAGAATAAACCCAATTGTGGGGCGATGCGTTATATACATATATATACCATATATATATATATATATATAGCAATAATGGATTAATCCTTAACTGGAAACTCTAAAACATGCCTTTTAGCTGACAGACTGACTAATGACAATTTATAAATTGGCAAAAAATATATAAACAGTTTGCATTTAAAAAAAAGATACTTTTTCATCTGTCAATATACTCTGTCCTGAACTCCTGAAGTGGAAATGTTTTCGTTTCGTCAGGTTTAATTTCGTAAAAATTCATATTTAAGGAATTTTTGGCTTTCCAGGTAATAATCGATTAAGTGAAAAAATAAATTACAGACGAAATCCAGTTTGCAAAGTAACCATTACTTGCAGGCTTAATATTCCGTATTTTATACAATCTTGTTTGTCTGCAGAAATGTTATTTCATTTTAAGAATGTTTTAAACATTTAATAAATATCTAGAAGGCCAGTTTGAGCGGCCTTATCCCCAAACTGTTAATTATTAAGTATTTTTGTAAATGATAACTTCTACTTTTACGTGAGTAAAACATGAGTCAGCTAATTCTGGCGTCCTCTGGTCATCACTGTATTTGACAAGGGTAAATAAAAGCGTGTAGCTTTCCACCCTTCCTGCATAAAACATCCCTCCTTTTCATTATATTAGACTTTATGCTGACAAAGGTCTTACTTCTTAATTAAATCTGCTAAACCTTCAGTTTATCGCCTCATAGCCGGCTCTGCCTTTAATCACTTCTTAATGTAGCTGATGCTAATGGTTCTACCACAATGAATATATACGTGTTTTTTTTTTCCAGAACATTTTGCTCCATCAGCTTAGAAATGCTGTGCCTTTCTCCCTCTGCAATGATGTGTCTAGTGGACATAATGACTCGATTGACTAGACTCTGCTAGCTAACTTTGCTAAACAATGCGGGAAGCGGTGGAGACTGAAGGCTGAGCTGAGGGGGACAGAAAAATAAACCAACCCCTGTGTTTAGGGTCTCATATAGCCTACTGTTAAGTTTAATAAAACCAAAAGATAAATAACTGTATGTACATGCATTGTTGTATTATATAAAACAAAAACTATAAAAACTTAAACCATATTTTTCTAGATAAAAAAGTGATGCACATTAGTGCTTTGTGTTCTGTTTATTGTAAGTTTTAATATAAGGTGGCTTCCAGTTGTAAAAAAATGATAACTTTATTAATAAGTAACATAAAAAATGAATAATAAAAGAAAAAAATTATAATTAATGTTTTTTTAAATAATAATCAATCTGAAAAGATGAAGTTAAGTTTGCCGCCAGTAAGAATTGTATTTATTATAAAATGTATTTACATGCATTTTATGAGTTAAACATCCATTGTGTGTATATAAGGAAATGCAATGCTTTTTTTTGGAATCTGTTGAAATGTTTCTAAATATTAATAGAAATGAACGCGTTAAAGTCTCGGCCCTGATATATATATACTAAAAGCTAATTGATCCCAAAGTGTTCGACTTTAAACCGTAAATTAGAAGAAATAATAATAAAAGAAGAAATAATTTCTACATGTGGATGTTTCCTTTGCAAATTAACTGTAGTAGGAATGAAAATCAGTTATAGTAAAAGGACTTTAAAATTTACAAAAAGTGCTGTATATATGTTAGAAATATTATTATTATTATGATTAACTTGGGATGAACTGGTGTGATACCACTAGGCTTCAAACGCATTAGACCACCCAGTGTGTGTGCGCGTTCCCGCGGCTCCCAGAGCT
>JAGKQL010000732.1:0-25142 GCA_018398635.1 Cyprinodon brontotheroides
GGGGATTTGATGTACTCCCGAAATACTTAACTTTACCGTTGCAATCTCTGCAAATCGCATGAGTCATGTCAAGCCCTTTCTTACTCGGTAAAAAGGTCAAATCCAAAGTGTTTCCAAATGGTTGCTTTTAAAGACTGCGGAGGTGGTTGAATTCCTTTTTCTTCGTCCTCCATACTTTAGCAGCAACAAACACAGTAGTTAACACAACACCAAACACCACTCTGTAGTCCGCTAGGCTAACGCTTGCATGCCTGTGCATAGCTCACGTTGCTCATTGGTTTCGCCAAACACTACGGTGCCTGATAAGGCAAATCCGCTATCCGCTATCCACTATGTCATTATAATGACATAGTATCTCATATTGAGCAGTGGGTTGTCTTTCATTATAATGAGATAGTAACTCAAATTAAGGAGTTACATGAGTCTTGTTAATGAGATTTTTTCTTTTTTACAGAGTGGCGGAACGGGCTTCCATAAGAATCAATTCTGAATCTTTAAATGTTAGAAATGCGATTTGAGCTCAAATAGGTTTTTTTTCTTCACCCCTACATAAGAGGTCCATGTTTCTTGAGATATAATAACTGTATTATAATGTGAGAAGAGGTACTTTTTGTTTTACATAAAAAGGGCAGAAAATACTGTTGAGATAGAAATTTTTTTTAATGATCCTAACAGCGGTATGGATCCAGATAAAACTTTTTGAACATGGTGAAATGTGCAGCAACTAAAAGTTTCTAAATCACAAGTGGTCTTTGCCTTAAACCTGGTAAGTAAGCTACTAACTCATATTAATTAACTTTTTTTAATCTATAGTAGATTAAAAATATTTTTGCACTTCATTTCTTGGGTTGGGTTTGTAATGTAACAATAAGAAGAGGTATCAATAGCAGTGCAATGAATTTAACTTCTCCAAATTGTTTTTTTTCCTTTTAAATGATCTGATTTTCACAGCCTGCATGGGAAGCTAGAAGATGAGCAGCAGTCTGTTGCTCTAACAGAATGCTGCTTGTGCACAGGGCTGGTTATATGACACCAATAGCAGGCGGTTAATGCACTTACCTCTCTGTGAAAGGCACAGGCGATTATGTAGCTAACTACATGAGAGGAATTCTGAAGCGTGAAGAAAAAGGGAATGTCCTGTGCAAAAGAAAAAAAAAAAAACGGTGAAAAACCCCAATATTTACTTGCAGACACTAAATGTGGCTGTTACTCACTATGCGTGATAAGGCCCTGGAACCTGCATATATGTTTCCTACAAACAGGAGTGATCCTGGAAGCCAAGAGAAAGCAGCAGCTCTGCAACACAAAAGGGACGACTCTTATGTCTGTAAAGAAGGCAGGCATAACCATACAGTAAATCGTTAGAGAGGAGTACCTCGGGATGGGATTCATCTCCACCCATCCCAGCTTCCCAGACAGCAGGAGCAGGACGGCTCCAATAAATGTCTGCCATCTGAGAAAAAAACATCTTTGTTACTTTAGGATTGAGAGAGCAGGCAGTACCTATCATATTTATTAATGGGGGGATTAATGGGCACACAGAAAAGAATGAAAAAAAGGATAATAGCTTATGGTTTAAATTAGATCAATAGAGCTGCAGAACTGAAGAGCTACTTGTCACTCTGCACTGATTGAACTGCCATTTCCACATGATTTTTTATTTATTTACATTTTATGTTGTTCCATTTAAAATGTTGTATTATTGCCCTTAAACTGTCAGTTTTACTTTACCTAAAAATAAGAATACCTTACAATGGGGAAAAGAGTTGCTAAAATAGTTACTAAATATCTACTAAAAGATACAATAGAAAGATTATTTTGAATATTAGGTCAATGTACATCTATAATGCAGAAATAATGCATATTTCTGACTTATTCTAAATGGAAATTATCAGTTTTAATCACGATTTAGGTAGAATGAGAAATTCAGCTGTAAGAAATTACAGTATTTTTTTTTATTCAGTTCAAAAATAACATTTAGCAGATTAAAAAAATGTGATTCTATCTCAATAGGACTGAAACTACTACCTTCCATTTGAAATTATGATACAACAGAACTGTAAAGGAAAATATCTGTTCCACTGCATACCAGTTTTTTTTTTAGCATTATATCTTCAATGGAGGGGCCAGAACTAGCCTACAGGGGCAATGGCCCCTGATGTCCCCTGTCTAGAACTGCCCAGAGTACTTGCACTTTTTTCCCCCAGCTACTCACCCTTGAAATAAAGTTGGAAAGGTGAACTTCAACACAGACAGGACGAACTGCAAATGAATTAAATGTTAGGTTAGTGTTTTGACAGGGATAGTACCAGCATTCTTACAGCGCCTTACAAAAGTATTCATACATTCATACTGGTGAAGGAAAAGGAGTGCCTTATCATGATGCTGCCACCACCATGCTTCACAGTGAGCTTGGTGTATTGAAGGTTATAAGCACTGTTACTTATCCTTCATAAATGGCATTTTCCATGTAGATCATAATGATAAATGTTTGTCTTATCTGATAAACACCTTTAGTCTGTCTTCAGTTTTCCACTAGCTCTCCATCATTCCTCTGTTTTTAAGAACCTAACCTAAAATCATCTCTTCTATGGCTCCACAAGCTTATTTCTGCCCTTTCAGCTGTGTTCCTTTATATTCAAGGTGCTTTTTGTTTGCATTAAAGAAACAACCTCCCACCTTATTTTCCTTGGGACTTAAATTAGATCCTTGCTGTAGATACTTCTAGATTATGTAGGACTTCATACCTTCAAGACTCACCTTGTTGGTGAAATATGATACAACGAAAATGAAGCTGAAGGCGAGGCCAGAGATATGGCTCCTCCAGTGCATGATGCTCCACAGACGCGCTGCAGCAGGGACATGATTTCTATGAAAGATCCAACATTTCACTCAATGCAGCGCCTTTCAAAACAGAAGCTTTTCAATCCAGGAAACTTCCCTCACTGACGACACGTCGATACAACAAAGATCGTCTATAATGGCCAGGATCACGCTCTCGCCGGGAACCAACCTGCTGGGTCGACAAGAATATATATATTATCATTTTTTATTATTAATTGATATTTGCTTTTAGGATATGATAACACAATACTTGTTTTTGATTTGTTTGACTTTATTTTGACTGTTTATAAAAAAATAAAAATATATTCCTAGATTTAATTCATGACAAATTACGGTGAAACTAATTAACAAAAAATTCAATAAAAATAACGTTTATTGACTAAACTGTTGAAATGACTCGTGTCTTTCTTATTAAATATTTAGAGAAAATCTGTCACACAGATCATCATCCAACAGGGATAGATATTATTATTTTTTATTGTTAATTGATATTTACTTTTAGGACATGATAACAAAATACTTGTTCTTGATTTGTTTGACTTTGTCTGTTTATAGCATATACAAAACAGTCATATACAATTACACACCGTTGTTTTATTTATTTAATTGTCCATAAAATCCTAGATTTCATTCATAACAGTTTGTGAATAGTGGAGAAATAATAATTAAAAATTACGATGAAACTAACTAACAAATAAAAAAACGTTTCTTGACTAAGCTGTTGAAATTACTCGTCTCTTTCTTATTAAACATTTAGAGAGAATCTGTAACACAGAGACAGGCGCATAGATATCGCTGACCTCGGAAAAAAAAGAAGAAAATAAATCAGAGTGAAGGCTCTTCGTCAAGATCCTAATCTGACAGTTGGTCACGTGACGTCAAACTAGCTTCCGTGTTGACAGAGCTGCTGCTTTTGTTGCTGCCCCGTGTTGAGTTTCTAAAGAGGATGCGGTGCCGCCGCCGCCGACATGGCTTTTTTTAAGACGCAAGAGCGAACCAAAGAACGGTTAGTTTCCTCTTTTATTACTGTGTCCGTCTGGGAGGTCAGCTCGTGGCTTTTTTTTTTTTAATCCGTTGCAGCTGCGCATTAAAAAGCCCCCAGCGGGGTGTTTGCTTTCACTGCGGCTGAATGTCATTTATTTACAGGCTAGTGAAAGCTTCACTGACAGCTGAGGGGTGCTTCTCATTATTGAAGCCCCTGAAGCTGCTGTTTACGGTTTAGACTGATCCGGGGCAGACATGAAATCTGCCGCATCTAAAAAAAAACAATAATACTTGTACTCTGTTCTATAATTAAACTCAAATATCATCTCTGCTTGACCTCTTTAATAAGAGCTGAGGTCATAGTAGGTCATTCTCGCTTTGGACACCTTGAAGAGGAATTTGTATCCATTAGGGGTAGCTTTATTTATTTATTTTTTTAGATAGACAAAAGCTAGACATCAAACGCAGACTGACATCATATTTCCCCAACTTAATACGTCAATCAATGGCAGTTATAAGCTGTGGTCTATGGGGTTCCATTTGTGCCAAAAATATGTTCATGCGTCTTCGCCAGAAGACTTCATCAGAAGACGCATGAACATATTTTTGGCACAAATGGAACCCCATACAGCTGTGAGGAGGTCCCAGGAAGGAGCTGGTGAAGATTCTCGGTAATTCATGTGGTCATAGTCATTCAAAAAAAAGTTCAAAAACAATCCACTGGACATTTTTTTCAAATTTGAAGATGGAAGCTTTTCATAATTCACAATGTCAGAATTAGTTTTTGAGTTCCAAGCTTTATAGCAGGGTAACCAAATAAAAATAAGTGGGGTTAAGAATAAAAAAAACCAACAACCAGTAAAGGTCCAGAGACATTTTTTAATTATAATCTGTTACTTTAAAAATAATTTAACACAGAAATAAAATGAGGTTTTTTATGCATCCATGTTATACACTGATCAGACTTTTAAAAATAATAATAATAATATATATATATATATTTTAAGTTGAGAACAATATTTCAGTTTGGTGTATAGACAATTTCCTGATTTTTGGACGTTAGGCTTGCCCCTGCAAGGCTTTAAAACCTGGGGTTTGATAGCCACAAAGATATTCTCCTAGCCTAGGCAAAACCAGCCACACCCACCAGCGGCCCAAATCGCTTTTTGCCCATGCACTGGCTCCTTAGCCTCGACTGAATGCCCCCGGCCCTAGAACTGGCGTGGCCAATCACAACGCAGAGATGTGTTTTGAATTCCTGATGCAAAGAGTGACGGGTTTCTTGATATGCGTGACGCATTAAAACTGCACAACGCTTTCGGAGAAAGCACAACAAGGAAGATGGCAACAACTATTGAACGGTTCTCTCTCGTTTGACTCAGCTTTTGGAATCAGTTTTGAAAAGGATTAGACTTTAGGGTTTTGGCTGCAACGTGAGCAGGGAGAGGCTCTACTTCGCCAATCATTTTTTAGAAGCGATGTATCTTCGGCCATTTTACAGACAGGCTGTTTGTTTACACTCCCACCAGCTCTCTTTACCAGTCAAGCCGGCGCCATATGTACCAGAGCCGCTAATAATAGGCACAGACATGGTTTGAAAACAACGGTTGTTATCATCAACAACCTTCCGCCATGGCTCTCATTCATCGGCCAGACTAAATTACACATTTATTCTCCCTTTTAGTCTGGTTTATCAGCACATATCAAGGTGCTCATTTTGAGCCTGAATCAATTTATTTTTGATTATATTCATGGTGGAGAATCCTGCTTCACAGCAGCAGGTTGAGGCAAACGTACTCAAAATGTGCAGGGTCATCTTTGATGTCACTTTTCTTTCAACAGTTCACTGCAGTTCTTCCAGCACTCCACGCTTTCTTACACTTTT
Organism: Cyprinodon brontotheroides; assembly: GCA_018398635.1. Classification (NCBI taxonomy): domain Eukaryota; kingdom Metazoa; phylum Chordata; class Actinopteri; order Cyprinodontiformes; family Cyprinodontidae; genus Cyprinodon; species Cyprinodon brontotheroides. Next base: position 5,714 of record JAGKQL010000732.1, read on the forward strand.
TCTCATCTTCTCCTTCTTTCTCATCGCCCGGCTTGCCACAGGTTGGCCTGCTGTGTCTAAAAGTAGCTAGCACTGACTGACACAGCTCATTGGCTAATTGGCATCACGTGCAGCTTGGTCACGGAGGGCTTTACCGTACGAACAGGAGAAGTAACGCAAGTGAAATTAGACACTGCTGTCGGAAAACATGCAGTAATTTATAAATGTTTGAAATCAGGTTGGGTCTGGATTAGCGAGCAGATGGGTCTGGATCCGGATCCTAGTGCGCTTATCCGTGACCTCTTCTTTATAGAGTGGACCAAAACAGAAATCATGCATATTGAACTGGAAGAACAGGTCCGCCCCTTAGAAATGGGGAGTCGTTGAGATCTTTTGTTAGCCTGCAATGCCTGATACTAGTCTATGCCTCTGGTATATGCCCCATGAAACAAAAGTCAGTTGGTATTAGGACTGCAACTAATGAATAATTTGCAAATCGATTTAAACTATTGATTATTTTTCAATTATTAATCGCTTAGCCAAACCTTCCTTAATGAAGATTTTTTACAGTTCTAAAACTTTTCTACACCAGGAGTTCTGGATAGTTGCATATTGACAGATAAAAAAAAAGTTGTGTTTTTTTCTTAAATGCTATTTTTTAAATATATATATCTATAGAAATGTTTAAATTTTGGTATAATTGCTGCTCTTAGTGGTTTCTCTGTCAGCTAAAGGCATGTTTTAAAGTCTCTATACTCCAGTTAACGATCATTTGCTTACTAAATACTAAATTAGTTTACAATTATTTAAATTATCAATGAATAACAATTAATCCGATTAATTGTTTCAGCACTAGCTGGTTTATTGCCCCTTCAGTTGATCTTTTAAATTTTTATGATGCACATTCAACTAAGTAAATAGGATTCAGTTAGCTCCAAGAAAATAGAGATGACTAAATTGTTGTTCTTGCTTCCCTTCAGCTGGACAGGATGCCTTCCAGAAGGAAAACGGCAATTAAAATCCAGCCAGAGCGACGGAGTGGCTCAGATCAGAGCTTTTAATCTGTTATATTCCACTTTTTGATGTGACTCCTTTTCAATAAGTCTGAATCAGCTAAAAATGACCTGATGGAGGACGAATGTTACTGTGTGCTAAAGAGGCCATTTGATTCAGGCTTGTTGAACTTTTATCTAAACGTTGCAGGACTAAAGCTAGGACTTGAGTTGGAGAAGGTCAAGTCAAAGGCCAAATCTAAACCCAGCTTAAATCTACGGCAATAATTGAAGATTGAAGCTTAGAGGTGCTCTCTGTCCAGGCTGACCAAGCTTGGAAGCTGTTTTTCAGTTTTGATTTTAGACGTTTTAAGAAAAACTCTGTTAATGTGGTTTATGAAGCGTTTTTCGTTCTTCTTAAAATAAATCTTATTTTCTGAGAGGGGTTCTCTTTATGCGAAACATGTGAGATGAATTAGATGGTAAAGCCTCTGTGACAGACAGCCTCTGTTTGTTTAGTGTGAGCACTCTGAGCAAACAGCATCTGGTTAGTAGGGGAAAAAAAAAACAACAACAAACTTTGATGTCATCAGTGAACCGGGATGCTGTTTGTGGGGAAATAATTCAAATAATTTGATTGTTTTAATAATTGTTTGCTATAGATTCATCCAAATGTGACCAGATGTTCAACACAACCTCAATATTTGTCTTTCTTTAACACCGACTCAAAAGTTTTTCATCATTTTTTATTCACTCTTTCATCATTTATGATGGTTGGGAGTCAGAGTGCTTCTCCTCATTATTTTCAGCTCATATGGCTGGTTAGAATCACTGCTGAGAAAACTGTCAGAAGATTAAAAGATAATAATAAACTTTACCTAGAGCCATGGATGGTTTTAAGTTTATTTATGGTGTTTTGCGAAAGTATTCACACTCCTTTTTTCACACTTTCGGTGTTACAACACACACTTCAATTAGATCAGGATTTTGTGCGATGGTTCATTTTGAAGCTGTGCATAAATTATAAAACACAGTGTTTTAAATGTAGTTTTAAAAAGCCAGAACTCAAAAGTTTAGCCTGCATATACTGGGTGTCCAGTTTTCATGAATCATTAGTTTGTGATCTTCTTGCTGCATTTCCAGCTGCAGGTCCTTAGGGATATTTCTCCACCAGCTTCTTACAGCCCGATCCCGACTAAGATATTTGGCCAGACTTCTTTGCAAACTTGCTTAGCCTCAGTCAAACTGAATGACTGCAGCTAGCACGTTTCAAATCTTGTCACAGATTCATTTGATTTAGATCTAGATTCTAGTTTTGGGCTTTGCAGTAGTTTAAACCTTTCAGTTGTTTTTCTTTAGGCTGTATGTTTGACGTTATTGTCCGGCTGCATAGTTAACTTCTCTCTTCAGTCTTTTTAGCCTTTTACTGTTATTTTCTTTAGTCTTTAAAATTAATTTTATTGGATTTTCTTGTGTTTATTCATCCATTTTCGTAGTGCTCCCACAGCATGAACATCACTGCTGTTTTTCACCTAAGACATGTTGAGTCCAGGGTGATGTGAAGTGTTAGTTTTCAACTTTTCTTTTTTTTTATTGTCATTACATGGTCACAAGTACAGAGCAACAAAATTAACTCGCTGCATTTAAATAATCCCCGTGGTCTAATTCATTTGTATTTTGCTGCTTTCCTGCAGGTTTTCTCTCTTGTTGCTGGACCTGGAGGAATATTACTTCGAGCAGCACACTGGTTACCACCTGATCAGCAATTCAAGAAAAGAGAAGTAAGCTACAGCATGAAACTAAATCTGAACACCTGCTTCGCATGATGAAAAGACTTTATCAGACGTTAGCCTGAAATCTTGAAGACGTGAGCTCTGATGTTTCATTACTTTTATCATTTAAAACACAGTTCTGGCTTGAACCTGTTAAAGGATCTGTTCAAATATTATATGATTAAAAAACTAAAATGAAATCAATATTAAACAATCAATAAATATTAACATAGTGAGTCTGTTTGAAAGCTGAGCTTAACTCTACTTTCCTTCATTTTTGAAAATGAATGAGGTTTGCTCTCAGAGTTGATTTTAGCAGCACTGATCAACTTAAACACATTAAAAAGCACAACTCGTCCAGCTGTGCAGTGGACATGATCACATTGTTCTGTTTTAGGTTTGCTCGGCCTCCTTCCTTGTCCTAAAGTTTGCTTACTTTATACAAACAGCCTTTCTGCTGTTCATTTACTGTTTTCTGGAGTTCATGATGTCACATCCTATGTAAATAATTAACCTTATTCTTAGAAAACAACCTAAAACCAGCAAATATGTTCCTGCCCTCCACTAAAGCCTCCCCCAAAAAGCTGTTATGTGTTTTATAAAATGATAAGGAAATGTTTCATCTTTCAAAAGTGAAATGAAAGTAAATAAAACCTGATCTTAGAAATTTTGATTCTTTATACTTTTATCAACAGTTCTATTATTTCTCTGAGCTTTATTCCATTTTTTTTATTGTAGTTTTATTTGATACAAAGTAGAAACAGTGCTGCTTTTTTCTTCTTTCCAGAAAAACCCGAGGGTCCATTAAGGTTTGCTCCAGATCCATCATATTTGAGCCTGACAGTCATTCAGAGCCGATTCTAAAGGTTTGTGTTGATATTTGAAATGCATTTCTAATCCTTCACTTAATACAGATGATTAAACTGCAGTTAGATTTAGCATAATGGCACCTTCTTAACACTTTTACCTTGGAATCATGAAAGGATTGGGTTTCTGAAAGCTAAGAAAGTCAAGTTTATAATTCTTTTTTTCATATATTGATTTATATTTTATTGTCCTTCACAGATTAAATTTACAAACTAATAAGGTAATGCAGGGCCAATACCTTAAGATTGTCACAACAGGTTTTCCTTGTGTGCCTCTATAATAACATATTAGGTTTTGAACATTAAAAGTTAACAAAAAACAGAGAAAATGAAATAATTTAAATAATATTGTAGCTTTGAACAGGGATGTGGTATTGCAAACTCTTATGCACTTGAAAAATCAAAATCTAGATAAGTAATTTTTTCTTAAAATAAGTGCATTTGTTCTTGGATTGAGAAGGTAAGAGATACATTTGCCAATGGAACAAGACAATTTACCTTTAAAATAAGAAAACACAATTAAATTGTCTTATTTCAAGTGCATGTTATCAAATTATCGTATTTTAACCCTTTATAGTGCAAGTTAGCGTTTTTGATCACTTGCATACTCTTTACAAATAGAGTCCCCCCCGTCCCTCAGTGAGTTCTAGAAGTACAGATCTATAAGTACTTCTAGAAGATATAGATCTAGATCTATATCCAGCCATTCAGCAAAGATGCTGCTACATGTCTGCACATCTTATTTTTTGGCATTTGACCATTTAGATGAGCCCTTGAATGATATAGTATCTACTGTAAGTTAGGTTAGTATAAAAAAGATAACAAGTCAAAAAAAACATTTAAAAAGTAAAGTTAAAAAGATAAAAAGCCTAGTTAACAATTATATTTAGGTTTATAAACTAAAAAATGTAAGTGCCAGTATCAGCATTAATGGCTCTAAGGTTATGTTGGACCAAAAAAAAAAAAAAAAGTGTTTCTTTTCCTCTCACAGTGTTTTTCATGAATTTCTTATAAAAGTACTTTTGTTATTTTTCTTAATATATTCGGGAAAGTTGGCATTTCTTATTATATTGACATTAATTTCTGCCTTGAAATATCCATATTTTTTGAAAGTTACAAAGGTAAATGTCTTGTCCTGGATTCCAATAACACTATTGGCTTGAAAATTGAATTTCGAAGTATTTCACTGACTGCCCTAAAAAGGGTTAAGAGTTAAAATACCTATTACTTTGGCAAACTATCTCATTTACCTACTCAAATTAAGGGTAAATACACTTGATTTAAGAAATTTTTTACCTACTTCTAGATTGTTTTTCCAGTGCGACATTCCTTATATTATAAATGTCCTTTCCTCATTCTTGTGTTTCCTCCATTAAATAAACATCCAGCCTTCCCAATAAGCCCCTAAACTAAATCTATTCTATGTTGCTTTATATACTTAAGCCATTCTTTCCAGATATTTTTAAATTTCTCAATTTCCAGTCTAATAGATGCGGTTAGTTTTTCCATATTATAAATGGTTAGCATTACATTAAGTCAGTCATCCACATTTGGAACTAAATCATTTCGCCATCCTCTGGTTATTGCTTTCTTACGAGCCAACAACAAAATTAGAAGTAATATATAATCGTCTCTTCTTTGAAGTTTCGATAATTCACGACTTTTCTCATAATGGTCTGTTTTTTTCTTCTTCATGCAAATCGCTGATTGACATATGATAAACTTTAATGATCCCACAGTGGGATAATTTATGCAAAAAAGCAGTAAAAAATTTTTCTGTGTCGAGTTTTTATAGTGTATTCAAACTGGTTCATGATGTCTGTGCAGGTTCCTCTGCGAGACTGTCAGAACATTGAGTCTGTGGAGAAAGAAAACAATCCGTTCAATGAGTGAGTGTCCTTTCATTTCTAAACACTGAATATTTGTTGTTTTGTCAAACCGGTTCCTTTACTGCCAGTTGTTATGCAACACTGCTTTCTGTTCTGTTTTTGAATTTTTTTACATGAAACACCGTGACCCAAATCTGATCTGTTTCCAAAGTCTTTATTTTTTTGCGTTTGTCCTGTTTAGCCAATTCAGCTTGGGGATTATTTGTCCCAGAACTAGCTAATAGCCCAACGACTTTGCTTTCTCAAGCAAAACAAAAGCTTCAAAAGTCTTTGAAACCCATCAGATATTTATGTTTTTTGTTTTCTCAGTCCTAAACCTCCGGTCATCACAGTTTCATGTGAGCAGGTGAGACTTTCTGTGGCTACATTTCTTTTTTTCTTTCTGAGTCCAAGTGCTCTACTGAGTAAAAGCAGCTAATCCATTTTCCGTTTTTTTCCTCAGGTGATTTTCATCAAGGAAAGCAACGTCATAGCGCCTTACAGAAATGAAAGGGTGAGTCAGCTGGAGCTTGCCGTTGTTAAAAACTGTTTATCTCTCTGAGCTTTGCTGTTTGATCCATATAATTATAAACTAATGCAATGGCTACAGTTTTTCTGTCTCTTTTAGTTTCTGTTTCTACAATAATAACAAGCATAACCTTGAATAAACTTGCCTTCTCACTTTGGCAGGGATCAAAAAAATTAACCTTTGAATTAGAAACTTGGAGGAAACAGAAGAGTTCATACATTACTGCAGGTTGTAACTTTTTTAATATTTTTTAAATTTGATTTTGCAAAACATGATGATAAAATTATTTGTATCTTGAAAGTAGTTATTGTGCCACAGAAGAAAGCTAATCTCGCACCGTACATGTTTCATAGAGCATTAATATGGATTTAGCAGTCTAGCGCCGCCGTAAAAGCAGTGATATTATTAGCACGCTAAAAACAAAGCAGAATGTTAAAATTAGAAATGAACAGCAACCGCATCAAAAGGAAGCTAAAGCAGGATAAATTGATTAACATGTATCAGATAAGTGGAGCGACAGCAACTTGGACAAATTTGAAAAGGAGCTCTATATATAAACAGCACCAATTCACAAAAACTTATTTTACTAATTTAAGTAAGAGGGCATTAAACTGTTATTCCTTAGAAGACGTAGGACCTAAAACATCCATCCAGCATAGAGATGAGTACCTCATCAACAAAGGTTTTCAACAGCTGCCTCCCATATTTAATTTAAAACAAGAAAGAAACACTACTTTTTGTCAGAACCTTGGACAAGAAAACATGCTGAGACTTTGTTTAACAGAGGAGAAGCCTTAAGAACAAACCTAAACAAAAAACTATTTAAAAAGTCAAAGATTTACAATCCAAATGGGAAGCCTAAATGTTCCTGATGGACACCAGATGGAAACTATTGACAATGTCAGTTGATATAATGGAGTAGGTCTTAAGTATTAACCTCGTTGGGGAAAAATAGGAGTGTCCTGATCCGAATTTTTTATTTCAGACAGGATACAGATATTGCATCAGTGAGTATTTGCTAATGCTGATGTTCAGCTGATATGATCAGCTTGAAACATACATGCTTTTTAATACTTATTTAATATTATACTTAGAGAACAATAAGAATAACTGACACATTTACAATTAATCAGTAGGTTACATAAACTCAAAGCTTAGACAGCAAAAATGATTTACAATTAAATAAAATCTTAAAAAAATATATGTAGAAGAAACTTGTGTATGTCAAGTTTTAATCTCAGCTGTGGGATACAAGCACCGGTAGATAGAAATGCTAAAGAAGAATAAATGCTGGAGCAAATATCAGAGATTTAGACACAGGCGGATAAAATTCAAGTTTTTATATATTTTTTTATTCTGACTGATATTGGACTGATTGGATCGGGACCTATTAAAAACCTTTTTTCTATTCATCTTAGGGCCAATCAGTGAGAAGTACACTGTTTGTCAAATTGCAGGAATACCAAGCCCCCCAGTACAAACAAAATTTTAATAAAAAACATTTGAAAAACCAGAAGTGATTCAGGACGACCTTAGTAAAGCCTGTAGAAAAGAAGTGGTCAAATACAGACTCAGGGTAGTAAAACCGGTGAATCTCAATACTAGTGTTTAAGATGTTTAATATTAATTTAACCAGATAACAGAGACAAATCAGGTTACCTTTTATAAGCACTGGCAACACACTTCTATGCTTTTATTTAACAAGATGTGTGTTAAAGACATTGAATTCTAGCTGTTCCTCAAAGTGTCATAAAACTGTGCCATAAAGTTGTTATTGTGCCAATTAATCGCTGCCTTAGGTAAACATTGTTACATGTAGGTCGATGGAGGGATCTCTTTACTTTTTTCCAAAATGGTGGAATCAGATGGTGAGCACACCTATTTGCTCGGCTTCTTTTCTCATACTGTGGCAGTCAAAGTAACAATAATAAACACTTGGGGCCTGGTGGCAAAACAAAGAACAACTGAAATGTTCTTGTTCTGTGGAAATGTTGTTCTCAGAAGGCCAGGAATGTATTCACATGTTAAATATTGAACCTGGTTGAATCCTACTTTGATTTTATTTTTATTTCGTCAAATAAATTTGATGAAATTGTTTAATCTGCTCTTTATCTGTGGGCTTGTGTCTTTTTTTTAAATATATTCTTGACTTTTATTGTCCTTTTTTTCTCCTAAATTTTGTAGCTCCACAGGGCTTCCTGTCTGGACAAACTAGGAGACCAGACTGCCATGGTGAGTTGATCATTACCTAACCCCGTCTCATATCTCTAAAGCCTGTTAGATAATAAATGCAACATTTAAAAATGGATTATTTGCTTCCCAGCAACACATATTTACTCTAAAATTTCTGTTTATACATTTTTAGATTGCTGCTAATCTGCAGTCCAGACTGGCAAGGACGTCATTTGATAAGAACTGGTGAGTAAAAGCCTATATTATAGAGATTACATGCATGTTTCATTGGTTTTATTCCTTTTAGTAGCCAGTTTTGTGGTTTAACGGTTATGGAATGTGCCACCGCTCTGCTGTAAAGTTTTCAGAGTGTTGCAGAGAATCCCCACATGGAGTGTGCTGTAGAGATGGTGACGCCTCTTGTGTCCAATCCCGGCCATGTCTGCGTTACAAATGAAAACCTTTACTTCCAGCCTCTTAATGGACATCCGGTAAGTCCACAGACACAGTAGTCGCCATTAAGAGGAGGATGTCAGCAGCTCTTTTAGCTAATTTCACACGAACACTAGTAACATCAAGTTGTTTCAGCAGCATGTGATCCAAATCAGACTGAATGAAGTCAGGAGAATCTACAAAAGAAGGCATGGTCTCAAACCTTTGGTGAGCTTCTTTGAAGGTTCAGAAATCCTCCTGTAAACATTTAACAACAGTGATGTTTAACGTGCATCTGTTTCTGCTGTTGGATGAACTATGTGTCTGTGTGTTTGTTTAGGGGCTGGAGGTGTTCTGTAGTGAGAATAACCTTTGCTCAGACATCTACCTGAAGTTCTATGACCCAGCCGACAGAGATGAAATCTACTACTACATTGCTACCTTCCTGGGTAAGAAAACTCACGCGCGCCTAAATAGTAAAGTAAATGTTGGAAAGAATGTCCAGTTATTCTGAAAAGAACACATGCTCTGGTTAAAGTACCAGCTTTTAATGATTAAAAACTGGAGACTGTTTGCATGGTGGAGTAGAGAAATATAACCAAGTGCAGGCGTGGGATGCTGCCAAAAAGAATCAGCACTGAAATTCTATCCATACTTACTTCAGTATTGGTTTATTTCAAAGAAAAAATCTCTACTAGAAATTGTTTTTATTTGAATTGAAAACTTAGATGCATGATTAAAGGTAGAAGAAATATTTAATGTTCTCACGTATGCTGCACATGTCCTGAAATTTTCCAATGTTTATATGCTGTTCCCTTAATGATCCCCCAACTTTAATGTTTTTTTTTCAGTTAATTAAGTCAGTATTGTAAGCACCAATGAATGACATAAATACACATAAAAAATCAAGCTTTTAGGGAACGCGCCCTTGTGAGCTTTTCTTTTGTGAACACATTCCCCTCACACACACACGCAACAACAAAAAAAATCCACTTTCGCACTCACTTCACATATTTTGGCAGGTTTTTAACTGAGGATCAACGCCAAAACACAAGTTTAAAGAAAAGAAGTACAATTCTGGGTGATGACACCTTTAAACCTGAACCCAGCTGTTAAACCATCTTACAAGTTTTACCTAGCTTTAGTTTGAGGGAATATCCATTTTAATGAACACTACTCAATATTTTTTTCCTCTCAAGAATTTCTTCTACTACTGTGTTATTATGCATTAATGCATTAGGAAAACATCCTATGAGTTTAAAACTTCAACAGTGGAGTGTGAGGGATTTATAATACAGAAAAGATTTAAAAATACAGAATTAAAGGATTTGAAAATGGTAGAATTTATTATTTGCTTTAAAATACAAATGAAGACCGTTTTGGTACATTCTTTATTGTTGGTGTTAAAAGTTTAAATAATGAATCAGATCTCTTCCTGTTTTCCTTTTTTTAATAGAGAACCATGTTAAGGAGCACACAGCAGAGAGTTACATGCTGCAGTGGCAAAGAGGGCATCTCAGCAACTATGAGTATCTCCTCCATTTGAATAACCTGGCTGACCGCAGCTGCAACGACCTCTCTCAGTACCCCGTCTTCCCCTGGGTCATAGCAGACTACACCAGCACGCACTTAGGTGGGTCAGTCTTTGTGTTACAGGCCAAAAAAACAGCAGGAGGATGTGTGGAAAAACTGCAGATGTAGCAGAGGTTCTTATTCAGGACTTTTTATTTATTTATATAATTTACCAGACTTATCAAAAGCAGCCACATTCAGAGACCTGAGTAAACCCATTGGGGCCTTGAATCAAGAGCGGCTTGACAGACTCCTGGTGAGATGCTGAAGCAGATCTGTTTTTAAGCTCTTGCTATGTGGAGAGAGACACTCCTCTGCAACCTCTGCTGCTCCTTTCTTACAGACCCGGTACAGAGGCATGCCGGAACCCCGCTTCATCTACGGAAGTCACTACTCATCGCCAGGATACGTCCTGTTTTACCTGGTCAGAGTCGGTACGCTACAGCACTAAACTTGGATTGTCAGCTTTTGCACACAGATATATGATGATGCAGTTACCACCCTTTTAATAAATGGTATCTGTTTGGTAAACATAAAATCAGATGTATAGATTTGGATCACATGTAAATGAAGCTTCCCTCGCTCTGTAGCTCCAGAGCACATGCTGTGTCTGCAGAATGGCCGATATGACCACGCAGACCGCATGTTCAACAGGTAAGATTTTTACCAACTTACTTAACTGCCAAAAAACCCCCACTCTTCTGTATCCTGATTTCCTTTATTAACTACTACTAAAATGCTGTTATTTTCAAATTTCCAAATAACATTGGTAATGTCTATTTACTTTTGAAAAATAATACAATAGTTTATATGTGAAATTAAAGAAGACCTTCATATTTTTCAAGACACAATATTTGTGTCTTATTGGTGCTTTTTATTTCTTACAGCATCAATGAAACATGGAAAAACTGCTTAGAGGGAGCAACTGACTTTAAAGAGGTAAACGCTAAAAGTGTTTGCCGTATAGGTACGGCAAAGAGAGGTGATTATGATCAACAGAGAATCAGAAAAAACTTCTGTGTACACCTAATTTAACCATGGTTGCATGCAAATTGTTGTGATTGAGCATCAGACCAAACTTTGTTTCCGAAAGTAATGTTATCATTAAAACCACCAAAGTAGGGATCAAATCAAGGCAAACTGGATAAGATTTTGTCTTAAGATCGGTTTAGTCCAGAGTTTGTGGTACTGGGAAACCTTAAATATGGAGTTGTATACCAGAGATGTATGGATTGAACTGTTTTGTCCGACCATTTTAAAAATTAGAAATTATTAAGGAAACACTTTGACAAACATCCTGAAGCCTCTTCATCAACATCTGTGGAAGTATATTATATAAATGTATGTTTTATTTGTGCGTTCTTGGTATTTCAGCTGATCCCAGAGTTTTATGGGAAGTGATTCCAGCTTCCTGGAAACAAGTTGAATCTTGATTTGGGCGAAGGCAGAATGGAACATAGTTAGTGATGTTGTTTCTTCCTCCGTGGGCCTCAGGTGAGCTTCCTGTGAAACTGTGTTAAAAAGACATCCTTTATAGTCTGGGAGAGCCTGGAGTTTTTATGAAGTTATCTCCAGAATGAATGAGGGAAAATATTTTATTTAACCAGTTAAGAAAGTTAGGAACTAGTTCTTATTTATAAGGTGGATCTGGCAGCAGTAAATTAATTCTGACTTTGTTCCACATCCAGTTTGTGCAAAAGTTCCATCTGTTTGTTTTTGCAGTCCATGTTTTTTTTTCAAATTCATTACTCAACAAATATTTAAAGGTATAATGGAGGATTTTTGCGATTTTTTTATTTATTTATTTTTTTAAAGACCTGCCCTCTCCACTTAAATAAAAAATAGAATAAATGCACATGCACAACCCTGTACCCGCTTTTGAGAGAGAACGCCTATTAAATGCGTGCGACAGCATGAAGGAGCCCATTTCCCCTCGTGCACACGCTTTTTAAAAGTTTCTGTTCTCATAGCTCATTCAAGCTTACTGCGTCCGAACGTCCATCCTAACCCCTAAATCCCTTTATCACTATATAGAGCGTGGACTATATAGTGGACTTTATAGCGAATGCAGTTAATTGACCGTTCGGACAGATCACTATTTTTTGCTCCCAGTTGGTCATGTAACTCCTCCACCTCGCGCTGCCTGCGCCATCTTTGTTATTAGTCGCCACTGTTATTAGTCGCCACTGTCCTATAATGCTTTGCGATGACTGTCTGAATCCGTTGCTCACCACACTTATACACCTAAATGTGTGCATGCACAGAAAAATATAGCTAATGGGACAAGCACGTAGAACAGCCTTATGTTAGAAGGACCACTTATTTAGATGATCCACCCAGAAATCAAAGATCATCCTCTATACCTTTAACATAAATATTATTATTATATCTATCCTAAAAAAGGCCTGAAGATATGTTTAAAACTCTATTAATTTTTTTCTTTTTGGTGTTTTTTTGTTTTTTTTTCACAGATGCAAGTGATTTTTCTCAAAAAGCAGAAGATGGCTCTGGAGAGCCAGTACGTATCAGAACACCTTCATGAATGGATTGACTTGGTGTTTGGCTTCAAACAGAAAGGCAGTGAAGCTGTGGCAGCTCAGAATGGTACCAGAGCCACAGTTTTTAGCTCGCTTTCAACTCAAACTGTTAAATATAAAGTTTAATCTTTTATCTTGTTTTGTTTTAGTGTTTCACCCTTTGACCTATGAAGGCGGGATTGACTGTGACAGGTGTGAAAGAAAATCAGACCAGAATTATTCATTCTTCAAGATAAATCTGCTAGACTATCACTTTTATCAATTCTTTCTTTGTCCGTCTTGGAAGCATCGAGGACACAGATCAGAGAATAGCGATGCTGACGCAGATCCTGGAGTTCGGCCAGACGCCCAAACAGCTCTTCACCAGCCCACACCCTCAGAGGATCACACCCAGGCTTCAGAATATTACCCGGAGCTCAAGCATCAACTCCACCGTCAGTGAGCTGTCCCCTGGTAAGGAGACTCTTAACGGCTCATAATCTCTGACTTGTGCCTCTGCGTTTGTGGTAATAGCTCTCATCATCCACTACTTCTTTACCAGTAAATGAAGCTTAAATAAAGAATTCAATAATTGTCTTTGTTCCAATACTACTTTTGTTCTGATTATGGGAAGTAGGTGTGCTTGATTAGAGGTGGAAATGAAACCTCAATAAGCTAAATTAAGCCATACTCATTCTCTGAGTAACCCAGAAACAAGATGCTAGGTCTAATCAACGTCAATCATTTGTTGAGATTTTATGTGATTAATCAAACCTTCTTCCTTAATTGAAAAAAAAAGAAAAATTAAAGTTAGTGGCTTTTAAACATTTAGGTGAACCTGTCAGCATCTCAATTTTTTACAACTTCTATCTTTTTGTAGCATTGATATGAATTAACCTGCATAATTGTATTAATAAAAAAGATTCTTTTGTCATCCTATAGTGTCTTTAAAGTTAGGCACTGTGTTATGTTTCAAAACAGGCTGTTTTTCTTCTATGCCCAAAACTTTAACTTTTGTTTTTGTTCCACATATTTGTTTTTTCATCCTTATGGCTTCATCAGAGTTGTGGTTCTTTGATTGTTTTTGCCCATTTCACCCGTTTTCTCTAAACTTTTCTGAATTTCTTGCTCTTCATGCTGCTTTCATACTGAAAGCCTTCCCAGTAATACTTTTTTTATTTGTTTATTATTTGTTGATTATTAGGATCCCCATTAGCTGTGCTTTACACCCAGCTACTCTTCCTGGGGGCCACATCATTAAAATACAGTATACAATGTAAATTCATAAACATGTTTGACAGATTACAAATATCATATACATATCAATTAGACTGAACATTCATAGAAAAGGGGAAAGTTACAATTTAAAATTTTAACATTTTATAAAAATAAGTTACAATAAATTAGAATATGAAATTATTTCATTTATAGATAAGTTGCTCCTAAAAACTTCTTAAGTTGCATTTTAAAAGCAGATTTATGTAAAATTTTTATGAGAATTAATGGCAATGAGTTCCATTCTTTCATTGCTCTGTAAGTAAAGGTGCATTTGAGAAAATAAATTTTCACCCTACAAATTACAAATCGTCCTTCAGCTGCGTGTCTCGTGGCATAACCATGAGAGTCCAAATTATTATTATTTTTTTGTTGAAATTAAGTGAAAATGACTTTTTATAGAGTGACTCCTGAGAACATTTTGAAGCACTACATATGTCCAAAGCCGATATTAATATCAAATATCGGTCCAATATTAGCCAAAAGAATAATATTGGATTTTAAAAATTTCTAATATTTTCATACTGATAGAAAAACTCTGCCTCAGTCAGTTGTTTTTTTAATACCCTTTGATTTTGACTTTTGTTCCCTAATATTACTTGATGAAGCATTTTCTAACAATCTATAGTATGAATTAGGTAATAAAAGCCATTACGAGTCATGCTAATATTGTATCGATCAATATTGGTATCGGACAATTCTCCAAGCTGAAATGAATAAAGAAGTTTTATCGGGACATGCCTACTACATTTTATTTTTCGCAGTATCATTATAAAGAAACCTAAATACAGTTTTTAGATTTTTGTTTATAAAATGTCTTTTAAAAAACCATGCATCTATTAGCTGGTTTGTGTTGATCAATCACATAAAATTTAAGTATTTGTGTTTGGATTTTACTGTAATAAAATGTAGAAAAAACTCAAATAGATGTGAATACTTTCTGTATATTGTGCTGATAAAGAGCAATGTGCTGTTTCAGTGTCTCTGTGTGAGGACTCCTCCTTTGAAGACCTGACTGAGGAGAGCAGGAAGATGGCCTGGACAAACATGGGAAATCTGAAACGGATCTCCAGCCACAAAATCCATAAAGAGTAATCATAAGTTTGGCTCTAATATAATTCAGTGGAGAACAGAGTGGAAAATGTTAGTTTCAATCATGACAGTGAGGAAATGCATAAGAAGCAGAGAGCATCATCTGCTTGAAAGTGTTTTTATCTTTCAAACTGTTTGGTCTGTAGTCTTTATAGTCAGAGAGTGTGTCATACTTACTGTCTAGATCTCTAATTAACTCTGCTTTACATGTCCAGAGCGGTGACGGGTATTGCTGTGAGTCGAGATGGAGCTTCTATCTTCTCCACATCTCAAGGTGTGCAATAACAACCTGTTAAAATGGCTGTGTCACCCCTCTTAAATGGTCCTTTTCTTTAGATCAATTTAAACTTAAAGTGTTGTATAAACTTGATATGCATCTTTATTTCAGACTCCACCCTGAAAATGTTCTCTAAAGAGCTGAAGGAATTCCAGAGGAGTGTTTCCTTCTCTAACATGGTACCCAGCTCAGTTTCCTCCATTATCTGGTTTCCTTTATGAAAAACAGGTCACCTTTGTAAACAGCAACCCCCTCCTCCCTGTTTTTCAGGCTTTATCCTCATGCTTGATGTTGGCTGATGGCAAAACCGTCATCTGTTCCTCATGGGACAACAATGTGTGAGTAGTGTGTGTGCACAATTATTGCAATTTTGAATGTGTGCTTCTTGACCTCCTCTTTCCTCCCTGGCAGCTATTTCTACTCCATCCCGTACGGCCGGCGGCAGGACACGTTGATGGGTCACGATGATGCTGTCAGTGACATGTGTTGGTTTGATGACAGACTCTATACGGCATCCTGGGATTCCACCGTTAAAGTAAACATAAGAACTTCCTGCTATTTGTTTCTTGCTTTTCAGACCAGAATTGAAAGGAGATAAAACCAGGTTTTCTAATCATTCTAACCCTATGAAAAACATGGTAAAAAGCTTAAAGCTTCTATATTCTGTTGTCGGTAGAGGGTATAAACTCTCCCTTAATGCTTATAGAACAAAGATGAAGCCAAAGTGGGAAACATTTGAGTAAAACAATCAAAAAGAGGTTCAGTATGTTACAGAAAAAGTTTTATCTTATTCTCTCTGAGGAATATTGATCTCTTTTTCTTTTTAAAATCGCTGTAAAAAATCTTTTGGAACATAGATTGATGGAAAAACGATCGCTCCCACTCTACTACGTTTTAAGAGCAAACTAGATTCAAGAGAGAATATAATCTATTTTTTGCTACTTATTTACATTTACAAGAAGAACCTAGCTAGTATTTAACTCTTCATTCCTGTAGAAAAAGAAATGTTGTAGTGTAGATTGTTGTTTTCATGCAAAGTATTTGCATTTTGGAACTTATTGATGAATAAGGCCACTTTGTGTTAGATTTAGGTATAGAGTAAATTATTTTATGATATGCTTCTCCATAAAGTCCCACAATAGATACATCTGGCCCATTCTTTTACTAAAAAAAGTGAAACAGGTTTATTACTCTCTCCTTTGTCTTTGTCTATGGCAGCTGGTGTCTTATTGAGCACTAATTTATTGTTTTATTTGTTTTTCCAGGTATGGCAGTGTTCCTCCAACAACCAGTCCAGTCATAAAAGATGCCAGTTTGAGCCGCTGGCTGAATTGGAGCATGATGCTGGGGTGAGTCTAATCCTCATATCTCTGAATCACTTTATTTAAACACTTGCATCTAAAAAAAAAAAAAAAACCAAAAAACAATGTTATTTACGCTATGCGATGTTTTCTTCTTCCCATATAGAGCCAAAGCAAATTGCAGGATTCTGAACTAGATATTTGTGTTATATTTTAGGTAAACTCGGTCAGTCTAAATCCCACTGGAACTCTGTTGGTTTCTGGTTGTAAAGACGGGTCAGTCACCATCTGGGACGCCAGCAGCTACCAAACCCTTCAGCAGGTCCACTGCCATGCTGGGACCATCCACCATTCAGCCTTCAGCCCTGGTCCGTGTCAGACTTGCAAGCTACTCACTTTTTTGTGTTGTTTTCTGGTAGATCTAGAATATGGCTAAATAATCTCATTATGCATGTTTTGATCAAGTCTATGTTCATTTGCAGAACACAAACCTCTTTGGCTCCAAAGGACATGAGCTTCTTTTTAAATCATTTTCTACTCCTTAAGAGAAAATGTAGAATTTTATTTTTATCCCACTGTGGAAAAGTCCTGTTAATGTTATCAGTATTTGAGGAGCTGGAAGCATATTTCAGAACTCTGATGGTCTAGAAATCTTAAGCTCAACCCAGTCTGTGGTTGTTATCTTCATCAGATAGCAGACATGTCCTCAGCGTTGGTGGTGACTCCTGTATGAAGGTTATAGATGTTCAGACTGGAATGGTGATCTCATCCGTTAAGGCTGAAGAAGAGCAGAGGTAAAAAAAACAAGTACAAAAAAAACAACAAAAAAAATACGTTTTTTTGCGATGAAGATGCTCTCTAAAGCTATTTAATATCTTTAATGCTTTAGGATGCTACCAACTTTTATATAAAATGCAAAAGTGTTCAAATCCATGAACAATACACTTCAGTTTACTTAATTTAGATTTTTAATACCAGGCCAGCACATTATCAAATGAAAAGAAAAACACCCAATTTAGAGGTTTTTCTCTTTAATGAAACTAAACAAACTCCTGTTAAACCATTTATCATTAGAAATCAGCAAGTTGGTAATTAGAGTCCAGGGTGGGATTATAAAACAATAGATTCAGGTGGGAGATTCTGGTAACAGGACAAATTTTAGTTTGAAACTGTACAAATCTGGCTTTTAGGTAAAAGTAGAAAAGGAAAATGTGTTGAGAGAAGGAATAAAATGTATTGTCTCTTAGCAACAAGCCACTTAGGAGAAAATATTTGGGAGAAGGTTCTTTGGCCAAATTAGATCAGGTTTATATACGGTCAGCCTGCGTGCAAAACGCTGCACACCCTTACACATACTTTACCCATAGCGGAACACGGTAAGGGCTGCATCATGCTTTTGGGAGGAAGCTGGTATTTTAGACACTGCAAAAGATCTGAGTTTGGTGCAGAGGATCAATTTCCAGCAGTAAAATTACTTTAAACACAGCCGAAGTTACAATGAAATGTTTTAGATCTAATCATAATAGTGGCCTAGTTAAAGTCCATTGAGACTGAAATTTGAGAGCTGGAGCTATTTGAATAAAAGAATAACCAATGATGTTGGTCTTTATATTTGAGGGGTGTGTTAAGATAAAGTCCAAAAAGTGAAGCTAAAGGGCAGCCAAGCAATGAATCAGGTCAAAACTTTCACATTATTCATACAGGAAATGTGATAACCACGTATTCCCCTCTAAGGGGACACAACATAGAAGAAATGTTGTTTATTTTTTTCTGTTAGCTTTA
This sequence comes from Cyprinodon brontotheroides, assembly GCA_018398635.1. Taxonomy (NCBI): domain Eukaryota; kingdom Metazoa; phylum Chordata; class Actinopteri; order Cyprinodontiformes; family Cyprinodontidae; genus Cyprinodon; species Cyprinodon brontotheroides. The sequence goes on from JAGKQL010000732.1 coordinate 24,139, forward strand.
TATTTTGAAGCATTCATTACTTTTGTAGGGTTTCCCAGCATCTCTATGTGTGTGCAGATGTTTCTGCTGGGATGGGAGCTCTGCGCTCTGTGGAGGACAGTCAGGTGACCTTCTGCTATGGGACCTGCTCAGCAATACAGTTATCAACAGGATCCCTGCACATTCAGGTACAAGTTAATGCCACTGCAGGCTTAACAGTATGATACTATCCACCCCTATTCACTGCTGTTGCATAAAAAAGAAACTTAGAAATACACTTTGATGAAACAACAAATTTTTAAAGAGATTCATTGTTTTGCAGGTGCTGTCACAGCTATGTGGATGAATGAGCTCTGCAACACGGTCGTCACAGGCGGAGAGGACAAACAGATCATGTTCTGGCGGCTGCAGAGTTAAAAGTTTCTCTCTCTGCAGCAGCAGAGAACTTAATGTCCAGTGCAATACGTGGTTCGTCTAAGTGCAGTGTTTCCTTGAGATCAGGAAGTAAAAAGAACGCCATTGCCTTATTTTCAGTTCTTTTAGCCTGTTCTTCATGCATGAATGTGTGGATTTTATTTTTTGCTTTATATTGTATGTTGGAAGAGCTGTAAACCCAAGGAGAAAAGTCTGTCTATCTACCGTAATAGAATGGATGTAAATAGTTTGAGTTTTTTTATTATTATTAAGAATAATGTTTCTAATTCCAATGCTAATGCGCTTTTTATTATTGGAAGCGACCCAGTGAGTCTGTCAGAGGTTTATGTTTCTCGATTGTTGCTACAGAAACACAGATAACCTGTAAAAGTTATGTTTTCCAGTTCTTTTCTTTTTAACTCCGCTTGAATGATAAAAGGAACCATATGAAAAATATTTGAGGGACTTTCATTATTTTGTACTATTCAGTCATTGAATCACTTTAATTTTTAAATCATTCTAGAATGATTAAATGAGTGAAAACAAGATAATTTACAAGAAAATCCTTCGGGGGGAGGCAGTCTGTGGTAAAGTTTTTAACTTGTCTCTGA